>MCJB01048167.1:0-49697 GCA_002018475.1 Nicotiana obtusifolia | reverse complement strand
AAACGGACAGCACCTCCCCTATATATATGACTTCACACAAGTCCAAACAGTCGCCAAACAGCCAAACAACTTCAATAAGAATCATATTGAGCCTCCCAAAATAGTCCACGCACAAACCAATCACTTCATACGTACAATGGCCACTATAGTCGTGTCAAACGATCTGGAAATGGTATGAACAACTATCAGGCCACAACCCTAAACATATATGGTGTTTCTCCACACCCTTCCTCATCCAAAACTCCACGAATCAGTAGTATAACACGTAGCTTTACAGCAACACAAAACAGTTCACAAAACAGTTCGCTACAAGTGAATAACTCGAACTCACGGCTTCCGATCACCGTCCCGTGAGTTCTTACACACATAGAATGACTTACCAAGAATTAATTTTAGAAAAAATGTATTAAATAGAGCAGTAAACTCACCTTGCTTGTTAGATAACTCATCCCTTGCTTTGGCTCCTCAAACTCTAGGGTTTACCTTCAACTAGAACTTGAAAGAGGGGAAAATAGATTAGGGTTTGTGTGGGATTATTTTGGGGAGGGGTTGCAGGGGTTCTTTTAGGTTTTGAAGCTGTGAAATAATAGTGAATTATCTGGCTTTAGAAGCTTTTAAAAGCCCTCTCTTGACCGACTTGGGGCTTTTAAATTTTAGCCCTTAATTTTGGCAAGTAGGTGATGCACCTACTTGTCACTTACCAGCCTGCGCAGTTCTTCGGAAATGCAATTATCTCAATACTCCGAGATCGTATTGACAAACGGTTTGAAGAATTGGAAATTAGACTCATAGTTCTTTAATTTGGTAGGTAGATCACCCCGTAATTCCTTGAAAATTAGGAGAAAAGCTCAGAAAAATTTGACCTATCGTTTAAGTAAAATTGTGAACCTAAGTTGCGACAACTTTTGTCGACTTTTGTTTCATAACTCTTCTGACTTCAAGACTTATGAAACGGATATTATATCATTCAAATACCTTGAAACATGACATCTTGGTGATGTTAACCATATCTCGATTTACCCAAAAATGCGAGTTACAACATCCTTAACTCGTTTATCTTCTAACATTTGTTAACCACCCTTATACACCTTTGCATCATTTAAGACCAATAGGACTAAACTCTTATTGTCTCAAAGGTAATTCTCTTCTCGAACCTAGGTAGACTGTCTTATGTGTAAACTAACACGTACAAATAAGGGTTATAACATTGAATTACCTGTTTCCTTTGATTTTGTATTCATTCTTTAACTGTATGATTCCTTGCTGTAATTTTATCGTTCCTTTTGTTATGTGTTGTTTCATTGATCTTTTGTTGAGATAATTGTTTGGTTGTGGCACGAGGTTTTCTGTCGTGCGGAGTGTTATTGCGGCACGAGGTTTCTGCCATGCAGAGTGTTATTGTGGCACGAGGTTTCTGTCGTGCATAGTGTTATTGTGGCACGAGGTTTCTGCCGTGCGGAGTGTTATTGTGGCACGAGGTTTTTGTGGTGCAGAGTGTCATTATGGCACGAGGTTTCTGCTGTGCTGTTATCATTATTCGCACGAGGTTTCTGCCATGCCGTTCAGAGATATTTAGTTTTGGGACTACGAGGCAGTACCTCGGGAGTGCCCTTATTGTTTACCTCTATTTGATGTATTGTTGTTGTTGTTGTTGTTGTTGTTGTTGTTGTTTACCTCGGGAGGCAGTACTTGTAAGATTCTTGTTCCTTACGTGGTGTAATCTTCTCCTTAAATTCCGTGATGTTGTTTTCTGTGAATTTTTATTGTTACACTTCTATTTCATTCATCACATTATTAAATCTTCCACCCTGTTTTTCCTAATATTTCCAGTAGGGCCTTGACCTGACCTCGTCACTACTCAACCGAGGTTAGGCTTGGCACTTAATGGGTACTGTTGTGGTGTACACATAGTACTCTCTGCACATCTTTTTGTGCAGATCCAGGTTCATCCTACCATACTAGGTATTAGTGAGCTAAGCCTGTGCGTCGTGTCCTCAAGGTATATCTGCTAGCGTCCACAGACCTCGGATTCCTCCTATACCTTCACTATGTTGTTTTCCTTATTCTCATTAGACATTGATATATAGAAATATTTAGCACTTCTCTTTAGAGCTTGTGACATATTTCTACTGGGTTTTGGGAGTTGTAACTATTTTGAATCGTAGTTTTATTTATTTATTTCAGATGTTGGGGTTTTAGTATCAGCTTTATATTCAGTTATTCTGCAAAAATTATTAGGCTTACCTAATCTTAGAGACTAGGTGCCATCACAACATCCTACGGAGGGAAATTGGGGTCGTGAAAGTTGGTATCAGAGCTCTAGGTTCATAGGTGTTATGAGTCACAAGCAGGTTTAGTAGAGTCTCGCGGATCGGTACGGAGACGTCTGTACATATCTTCGGGAGGCTATGTGTCACACCCCAACTTCGTAGACCGCGACTGGCGCTCCACGGAGTTACCCCGGTCAAGCAAGCCTGCACAGTGACGTCTACCCAACTCATTCCATAAATAAAGAGAAGAGTACATTTCATTAATTAGTCAGTAAGAAGTCATGTGAATAACACCAGTTCATTTCCATTAGTTACGTCCTTAACAAGTGTTCAAAACAGTGCATTGTACAATCATAGTTAAAGTGCAACAGATGATACGATTACATCATTTTTAGATTAACCTTCCCAAAAATAGATACAACCCACACTATGTCCACAGAGCCTCTAATAAGAACAAAAGAGTGCCGGGAAACGAGGCCCCGACTATACCTCATAATGCTATGTACAAGGGGTAAGAGATAGAGGACCCTGAAATAAAGTGGGGTTCACCAAGTCAGCTGAGGAGAGAGTGTGCTGCTATCACTGATCAATGTCACCTACTATGGAACCACCTGCATCCGTTAAAGATGCAGCAGCCCCGGCAAAAGGGACGTTAGTACATATGGATTAGTACTAGTATGTAAAACTAAGCACCCTCTCAATAGAAAGAGTTACGATACATGGAGAATAAAACATGAAATCAATAAGAGGCTCAAACGGTATCAAAGTGTCATATTAGGGGAAAAGTAAATTTCAAGAAAGTTTCAGGAATTTAAGTTGGGAGGTCTTTAGCACCAATACAATACCGTGTTATAGCACGACGTCCGATCTCAGCCCGACCATCTAAGCCGTCTCACTAGAGACATACACTCATAATACCACCATGTGTGTGGCATGGCGTCTGATCTCAGCCCGATCGGCTAAGCCATCTCACCATAATGCCATGTGGATCGACATCACATCACATCTTGCTAGTAATAATTTCATCCCATTTAAGGGGAAATATCAACACACCAATCTCATCCCATATAAGGGAAAACAGTCTCATCACATTAGCACGGGGATTTACCCCTCAATCATTCCTACACCGGCACGTGTAGTTTCGGGGTTAGGTTGTTCTGACCTACCCTTCCTCGATGGCTAAACGATATTCCCAAGGGATTCATTATTAAAAGGATTTACCCCTCATTTCATATTCTTCTACAAGTCGTTCATTTTATAGGCACCATTAGTCATAGCACAATATCATTCTTACACGTTGGCGGTACGTCATAATTCATGTTCACTATTTCACATTCAACATCATCACGAATAATCAACAACAAGGCCTTTCAAATTAAGACTTTAAACACATATTAGAGAACTTTAGGGTCTTAAGCACATGTGACTTCTTACACAATTTGACATGATAGTTTTCCTTAGAATCATGTTTTTTAATCATAACATAATAACACACATCCCATACTTAAACCATATTCTCAAGCAGTAACACAACATAGCAAGAATCTTTGAAATACATGTTGAGTGCATGTTTATTTTGACACGGCTCATTTGGAATAATCAATTTATAATGAGCATTACGGTACTTACGAGGCCATTTGTGAGGTTCAATTCTAAAAGAAAAGTTTAGCCAACACACCTCGAAAGAGCTTTTCGTAATGTAACAATAATGTCCCGACACTACTAACGATGCCAATCTATACAGGAGGGGAGAATTACAAGCACGATTAGAATAATTCGTAGGACAAGGGCTGTTACAACTATGACCCAACCTTTCCCTCAACCAATTCAACAACAAAACCACCCAAGATTGTTCAACAACTTCCCCACAATCCCTATTAGCTCATGCATGTAATTAATCTACCCTTATCACCTATAATCGACCCCAACCCGAAATTGAAGAATTGGGGAAAGAAATTCTTACCTCTTTGAAACCCTAGCAAGTTCCTTTCGATGAAATCCCAAGGTTTGATCAAGGTAGAGTAGTGAAATCCTTAACCCTCCCTTTCCTCTCTCTAGAATAGTTCTCTCCTCTCTCTAAAATGACAAGTGATCCCCCAAAACCCTTAGGCTAGATAAACATAATGCGGGTCGGGTTATAAAATTAGAAAACTGAATCCCCGCGACAAATCTGCGGTCTGCAAAATGGCCCTCCGGAACTGGGCAATTCTTCCCCACTTTGCGACAAGTCTGCGGTCCGCAGACCTGTTCTGCCGTCACAGAATAAACCGCAGAACTTCCCTCTGAAAATTTTCATGCTGGGTCTGCGATGGGTTATGCAGCCCACAAAACGATTATGCGGCCGCACAATGGGATCTATAATGGTCCAAATTTGTCCTGGCTTTCTGCTTCAGTCTGCGGCCAATATGCGGTCCGCAGACCAGTTCTACAACCGTAGAATGGACTACAGAAATGCCCTATACTTCTAAAAAATTTCTTCAACTCCCAAAACGCACTGTTCAACAATCAACAACGCATCAGTCTACCCCGGCATTACGAAACCCCGAGTTTAGGTAAAATACTTATGGGGCCTTACATCCTCCCCCACTTAGGATCATTCGACCTCAAATGAGGGTCAAAATTCACCATTAGCGCCCAATGTGACTCAGTAGCTACAACACATATCAGCAGTTCCAATTTTTGACTAACTCCCTAAATTTCCAAAAATTTTTGCCAGAGTCTCCCTTGTAATTGAGCCTACCCGCCTGTCAGAGAATCCCAAAACTAGCCTAACAACATGTACATGAACATACGACGCAACATAACATTAAAACAATGCCAACCGTTGCCTCACGAGTAGTATACTACCAAAAAGGAACACTTTTAACATCAATTGTACAAATCATACATAATTCATAGAAGGTAACTCTTAGCATTTTCACAGAACACAACTTTATAAATACATGGCTATTGAAACAAATGAGGGTACTTCTTCTTCATTTCTTCCTCGGCCTCCCATGTGGCCTCTTTAACCTATTGGTTCTAACAGAGTACTTTCACAGAGGCAATCTCTTTGTTCCTCAACTTTACGACTTGCCTATCAAGGATGGAAACTGGAATTTCTTCATAAGTCAATTCTTCATTAACCTCAATAGTCTCAACCAGAACAATAAGCGACGGATCTCCAACCACCTTTTTCAACATGGATACACGAAACACCAGGTGCACTAAAGATATCTCTAGCGGTAGTTCTAGCCTGTAAGCCACCGGACCAATCCTCTGAATAATTTTGTATGGTCCGACATACCTCGGACTCAATTTCCCTTTCTTACTAAACCGCATTATACCCTTCATAGGGGAAACCTTCAAGAACACCCATTCATCTTCTTTAAACTCCAAATCCCTACGACGAACATCTGAATAGGACTTCTGACGACTCTGAGCAGTTTTCAACCGCTCCTTAATGATCTTAACCTTTTTCATAGCCTGATGCACGAGGTCTGGCCCTATCAATTCTGCTTCCCTAATATCAAACCACCCAATGGGAGATTTAGGTCTCCTACTATATAAAGCCTCGAATGGTGCCATATGAATGCTAGCATGATAACTGTTGTTGTAGGCAAACTCTATTAGCAGCAAACCTTTAAAGTCAAGAACACAAGCACGCAACATATCCTCAAGCGCTTGAATAGGCCGCTCTGCCTGCCCGTCTGTCTACGGGTGAAAGGCTTTACTAAGATTCACCTAATTACCCAAACCTTGCTGAAACTTCTTCCAAAAATTAGTCGTGAACTATGCCCCTCCATCTGAGATAATAGAAACTGGAGTGCCATGCTACCTAAATATTTCCTTGATATGCAACTGAGCATACTGTTCTACTGTGTCGGTAGCCTTAACAGGTAAAAAGTGAGCTGATTCGTGAGTCAATCCACAATCACCCAAATCGTGTCATACTTACGAGGTGTGCGAGGTAGTCCCACCAAAAAGTCCATATTGATCATTTTCCACTTCCACATTGGAATTTCAATGTTCTGTGCCAACCCACCTGGCCTTTGGTGCTCGACCTTCACTTGATGACAATTAGAACATCTTGCCACAAAGTCCGCTATATTTCTTCATATCATTCCACCAGTGGACTTCCTTAAGATCATGATACATCTTTGTAGAGCTAGGGTGCACGGAATACCTAGAAGTGTGAGCTTCGGTCATGATTCTTTCCCGGAGAACATCCACATTTGGAACACATAGTCTCCCTTGGTAACTTAGTGTACCATCATCCATGCTAAGAGAAAATGCCATGGTCTTATGTTTATGAATACCCTCCTTTAATTGTACCAACAATGGATCATTGTGGGGCTTTTCCTTGACTTCCACAACAAGCGACGATTCAGCACTATTTTGCACAACCACTCCTCCTTCACTAAAATCCGCAAGATGGACTCCCAAACTAGCCAACCGATGAACCTCCTTGGAAAATGGCCTTTGATATGCCTCCAAGTGAGCCAAACTACCTATAAATTTTTGGCTAAGAGCATTTGCCACAACATTAGCCTTCCGCGGATGATATAGGATATCGATGTCATAATCCTTGAGTAACTCAAGCCATCTTCTCTGTCTCAAGTTCAATTCCTTTTATTTGAAAATGTATTGAAGACTCTTATGGTCCATGATATGTCTACATGGACCCCATACAGATAATGACGCCAAATCTTCAACGCAAATACCACCGCCGCAAGCTCTAAGTCATGTGTTGGATAGTTCCTTTCATGATTCTTGAGTTTCCTAGAAGCATAAGCTGTCACCTTGCCATGTTGTATTAATACACACCCAAGTCCGATTCTTGAAGCATCACTATATACCACAAGCCCATCTGTACCCTCTGGTAGGGTCAACACTGGTGCCGTAGTCAATCACGATTTCAACTCCTGGAAGCACGCATTTGACCAGTGGAACTTAACTGCCTTCTGCATCAATTTAGTCAACGGAGAGGCAAAAGCAGAGAAACCCTTCACAAACTCCCTGTAATATCCAGCTAAGCCCAAGAAACTACGAATCTCTATTGGGGTTGTAGGTCTAGACCAATTATTCACAGCTGCAATCTTCTGAGGATCAACCTCAATTCCTTCTCTGGAGATGACATGACCCAAGAACGTGACAGATTCAAGCCAAAATTCACATTTCGAAAACTTCTCATATAACTTGTGCTAATATAGAGTCTATAGAACTACCCTGAGGTGATCGGCATGGTCCTCTCGACTTCGTCAATATACTAGGATATCATCAATAAACACTATCATGAATGAGTTAAGAAAAGACTTGAAGACTTGATTTATTCGATCTATAAAAGCTGCAGGAGCATTTGTTAGCCCAAAAGACACTACCAGAAATTCAAAGTGCCATACGGGGTCCTAAAAGTTGTTCTCGAAATATCCTGCTCCCTGATCTTCAATTGGTGATACCAGGATCTTAAATCAATCTTGGAGAAATACCTACCACCCTGCAATTGGTCAAACAAATCATCGATTCTTGGCAGCGGGTACTTATTCTTGATCGTGACCTTGTTAAGCTGCCGATAGTAGATACAAATTCTCAGTGACCCATCTTTCTTTCTTACAAATAAAACTGGTGCGCTCCAAGGTGACATACTTGGCCGGATGAAACCCTTCTCTAACAAATCCTTCAATTGTTCCTTTAGCTCCTTCAATTCTGTCGGTGCTATTATGTAGGGTGGAATAGATATAGGTTGGATGCCTAGCATCACATCAAACCCAAAATCAATTTCCCTATCTGGCTAAATCCTAGGGACCTCATCGGGAAAGACCTCCGGAATTCATTCACAATAGGCATAGACTCAAGTATAGGTGCCTCAGCATGAGTGTCCGTAACCCGGACCAAATGGTAGATGCACCCTTTGTTAATTATCTTTGTGGCCTTAAGGTAAGAAATAAACCTACTGCTGACCCTCCCCTGAAAGTTGTCCTACCACCACCACCACCACCAAAAGTACCACTAAAGTTGTCCACTAACCGGGCCTTGTTGCTAGTCTCTCGCTCTATTATATTCTTCAGTTTGCGGGTCTCTATGGCTTGAGAAAATTCCACCATCTTACCATAGTTCATATCAAAATTCAAGGCAGCTGTAGCAGCCTCATTAATAAACAAAGGTCTAAGGCCCTGCACAAATCAGGCACACCCTAGCTTCCATAATGGGCAACATGTAGATGGCATATTTGGACAGGTGCGCGAATCTCATATGATACTCCCACACACTCACGCTCCCTTGTTTCAGGTTCTCAAACTCAGCGGCACGGGCTGCCTTAGTCTTGGCAGGCAAGAAATGATCAATGAAAGCATCAGCAAACTCACTCCACCTCGCCGGAGGGCTCCCCTCCTCACGGGACTCCTCCCACATCTCAAACCAAGAATAGGCCACCCCTTTCAGGCAGTAGGAGGCTAACTCTGCTCCCTCCATCCCAGTAGGACGCATAACTTGGAGGGTCTTGTGCATCTCGTCAATAAAATCCTGGGGGTCCTCCTCAGGATCAGTACCTGTGAACACTGGAGGGTCCAACTGGAGAAATTTGTTCACCGTGGAACTAGTGGAATCCCCTGGCTGACTAGAAGAAGTGAGTGCAACATCTGATCTTTGGGCCTGGGAAGCCACTATTTGTATGGATCCCCTAAGATCCCTATCAGATACGCCGAGACCGAAACCTAGGGCTGAAGGTGGAACTGGAATATTAATTGGAGGGACAGTTGCGCCCTCACTAGGGGCAAGAACTGGCACGGTCTGCTCAAGTGTAGTGGAATCAGGCAGTGCAGTCGGGGGAATATTCTCACCCCTCGGGTGCTCACCCCCATCATCAAGCAAAGGATCAACTGCCACTCCTAGGGTAGCATTGGCTCCTTGACCAGTTTTTGCTTTCTTCCTAGGCGACATATATTGAAAATTAGAGCATTACACGAGTTAAAGGAGGAACAATCCTACAATCAGCTTTATCGCACAATCTAGAACATCAAAGAAGGGTATTATTCCTAAATGCCTAAGTAGCCTCCTAATTATAGATGTGGTCGACAACACACTGATAAGAAGGAATCTACTAGACACGACTTCGAGACACCCTAGGACACTTTAAAACCTAAGGCTCTAATACCAAGTTTGTCACGCCCCGATTTCGGGGAGCGCGACCGGCGCTCAACAGAGTTACCCCGGTCGAGCAAGCCTGCATGTTTTGCCGTCTACCCAACTCAACCATATATAAAAAGAAGAATACATTTCATTAATTAGTCAGTAAGAAGTCAAGTGAACAACACCAATTCATTTCCATTAGTTACGTCCCTAACAAGTGTTCAAACAGTACATTGTACAATCATAGTTAAAGTTGAACAGATGATACCATTACAGCATTTTTAGTTTAACCTTCCTAAAAACAGATACAACTCACACTATGTCTACGAAGCCTCTAACGGGAAAAAAAGAGTGCTATGACAGTGCCGGCAACAAGGACCAGCTATACCTCACAAAACTATGTACAACGGGTAAGAGATACAGGACCCTGAAATAAAGTGGGGCTCACCAAGTCAGCTGAGGAGAGGGTGTGCTGCTATAACGGATCAATATCACCAGCTATGGAACCACTTAATCCATTAAAGATGCAGTGCCCTCGGCAAAAGGTACGTTAGTACATATGGATTAGTACTAGTATGTAAAACGAAGCACCCTCTCAATAGAACGAGTAACAATAAATAGAGAATAAAATGTGATATCAATAAGAGGCTCAAACGGTATCAAAGTGTCATATTAGGGGAAAAGTAAGTTTCAAGAAAGTTTTAGTAATTTAAGTTGGGAGATCCTTAACACCGATACACCATCGTGTTTTAGTACAAAATCCGATCTCAACCCGATCGGCTAAGCCGTCTCACCTAGAAACATACACTCACAATACCACCATGTGTGCAGCATAGCGTCCGATCTTATCCCGATCGGCTAAGCCGTCTCACCACAATGCCGTATGGGTCGATATCACATCACATCTTGCTGGCAATAATTTCATACCATTTAAGGGGAAACATCTCAACACACCTATCTCATCCCACATAAGGGAAAACAGTCTCATCACATTAGCACGGGGATTTACTCCTCAATCATTCCTACACCGGCACATGTAGTTTCGGGGTTAGGTTGTTCGGACCTACCCTTCCTCGGTGGCTAAATGTTACTCCCAAGGCATTTATTATTAAAAGGATTTACCCATCATATCATATTCTTTTACAAGTCGTTCATTTTATAGACACCATTAGCCATAACACAATATCATTCTTACACGTTGGCTGTGATTCATAATTCATGCTCACTATTTCACTTTCAATATCATCACGAATAACCAATAATCGACCTTTCAAATTAAGGCTTTAAACATATATTAGAGAACATGTGACTTCTTACACAATTTGACATGATAGTTTTCCTTAGAATTACGTTTTTTAATCATAACATAATAACACAGCCCATACTTAAACCATATTCTCAAGCAGTAACTCAACATAGCAAGAATCTTTGGAACACATGTTGAATGCATGTTTATTTTGACACGGCTCATTTGGACTAATCAATTTATAATGAGCATTATGGGACTTACAAGGCCATATGTGAGGTTCAATTCTAAAAGAAAAGTTTAACCAACACACCTCGAAAGAGCTTTTCGTAATGCAACGATAATGTCCCAACACTACTAACGATGCCAATCTATAGAGGAAGGGAGAATTACAAGCACGATTAGAGAAATTCGTAGGACAAGGGCTGTTACAACTATGACCCAACCTTTCCCTCAACCAATTCAACAACAAAACCACCCAAGATTGTTCAACAACTTCCTCACAATCCCTATTAGCTCATGCATGTGGTTAATCTACTCTTATCACCTATAATCGACAACAAACCCGAAATTGAAGAATTGGGGAAAGAAATTCTTACCTCTTTGAAACCCTAGAAGGTTCCTTTTGATGAAATCCCAAGGTTGATCAAGATAGAGTAGTGAAATCCTTAACCCTCCCTTTTCTCTCTCTAGAATAGTTCTCTCCTCTCTCTAAAATGACAAGTGATCCCCAAAAAATGAACCTTTAGGCTAGATAAACAAAATGGAGGTCCGGTTATAAAATTAGAAAAATGAATCCCCGCCACAGATCTGCGATCGCATGTGCGACCGAATAATGCTTCTGCGGTCCGCAAAATGGGCCGTAAAATACGCCGGAACTGGGCAATTCGCCCCACTCTGCGACCAATCTGCGGTCCGCCGACCTGTTCTGCAGTCGCATAATGCACCGCAGAACTTCCCTTCGGAAAATTTCATGTTAGGTCTGTGATGGGTTATGAAGCCTGCAAAACGATTATGCGGCCGCATAATGGACCGCATAATGGTATGAAATTTTTTCCAGCATTCTGCTTTAGTCTGCGGCCGATATGCGATTTGTAGACCAGTTCTACGATCGCGTAATGGACCGCAGAAATGCCCTATACTTCTGAAAATTTTCTTCAACTCCCCAATGCACTATTTAACAATCAACATCGCATAATTCTACCCCCGTATTACGAAATTCCGAGGTTAGGTAAAATATTTACGGGGCCTTACACTATTGAGCTGTTATGAAAAGCTTCACTTCTTTGATTCCTTATTGTGCGAGATTTTGGCTTCGGACTCTAAATTGCCTTTCTTTCTGTTCTCTAACAGATGGTGAGGACACGTACAACTGGATCAAATGACCAGACACCCGTGTCCCCTACTACAACCGCGAGAGACCGGAGTTGGGGTAGAGGCCGGGGACGTCCACGTGGTGCAGCTAGGTCACCCACGCGAGCTACTACAGAGGAGCCACCAGTAGCCCCTGTTGGAGGGCAGGCACTTGAGATGCCTCTTACTGCACCAGCCCTCCAGGAGACTCTCGCCCAGTTTTTGAGTTTGTTCAGCACCTTGGCCCAGGCAAGATTGATACCACTTGCTCCTGCCATATCTCAGTCAGGGGGTAGGAGCACAGACTTCCACGACCCGTACACCAGAGTAGCAGGCCCAGTTCATTTAAGTTCCAAAGATCATACCAATGCAACTGGTAGCCCTAGTTCAGCTCGAGGTTAGGGCAGTAGTTTCTAAGGAGGAGCAGCTCAGGCTCGAGAGGTACAAGAAGTACCACCCTCCTACTTTCAGTGGCTTGGAGTTAGAGGATTCCCAGGGTTTTCTTGAGGAGTGCCACCGTATCCTCCGTACTATGGGTGTTGTGGAGTCTAGCGGGGTTTCTTTCACTACGTTCTAGCTTAGAGGAGCGACTTATTAGTTATGGCGAGCATACGAGTTGGGTAGTTTGGTCGAGGCAGCTTCACTCACTTGGACTCAGTTCTCAGATATGTTCGTGAGGGAGTATGTTCCCCAGAGTCTCAGAGATGCATGGTGCACAGACTATGAGTAGTTGTGCCAGGGTTCTATGACCGTGTCAGAGTATGCGGTCTGCTTCAGTGGTTTAGTATTTAGCATGGCCTGAGAGTTAGAGATGGACATTGCATACCAGCAAGTGGTAGGGATTGCTAGGAGATTGGAGGGTATGTTGACTCGGGAGAGAAAGGAAAGGGAGACCAAGAGGTCTCGAGAGCCTGGAACATATAGTGGTACTCGTGCCCCACTTGCAGCTCGTTAGGGTAAAGGCTATGTGGGTCGCCCTATTCATTCAGCACTTCCAACCGCTAGCGGTACTCCGGCCATCCCTAGGCCCCAAGCTTATTATGTGCCGCCATTGTCTAGTGCACCTCCTGCATAGGGTGCTTATAGCGGTCACTCCAGCCGATCAGGCCCGACCCTGCCACTACCGCCACGTCCTCCGAGAGCTTGTTTTGAGTATGGAGGCACTTATTATATGGTGAGGGATTGCCCCAAACTCAGGAGGGGTCCACCTCCACAGACCACTCAAGCACCGCGTTCTCCACCAGGTCCTCAAGCTATGATTACAGTACCAGCTACCACTCCACCTGCACCGCCAGCTAGTCAAGTAGGTAGAGCTCACCCTAGAGGGTGAGGTCAGGCTAGATACTATGCTCTTCCTACCAGGACAGATGTAACTGCATCTGACTTTGTCATCACATGTATTATTCCGGTCTAAAATAGAGATGAATTAGTCTTATTTGATCCAGGCTTCGCTTATTCTTACGTGTCCTTTTATTTTGCTCCGTATTTGGGCGTATCCCGTGATCCTTTGAGTTCTATTGTTTATGTGTCTACACCATTGGGAGATTCTATTGTTGTTGACCATGTGTTTTGGTCGTTTTTGGTTGTTATCAGTGGTTTTGAGACTATAGCTTATTTATTACAACTCAGTATGGTTGATTTCGATGTTATTTTGGGCATGGACTGGTTGTCGCCCTATGACGCTACCCTTGATTGTCACGCCAAGAAGGTGACGTTGACTATTCCGGGTCTATCGTGGCTAGAGTGGAGAGGCACCTTAGATTATGTTCCTAGTAGGGTTATTTCATTTCTAAAGGCTCGGCGGATGGTTGAGAAGGGGTGTGATGCGTATCTGGCATATGTGAGGTATGTTAGTGCTGATACTCCTACCGTCGAGTCAGTTCTAGTAGTAAGGGATTATCCATACGTATATCCGATAGATCTTTCCGATATTGACTTTGGTATTTATCTGTTATTGGGCACTCAGCCCATTTCTATTCCACCTTATCGTATGGCCCCAGCAGAGTTGAAAGTTAAAGGAACAGTTGCAAGAGTTGCTTGAGAAGGGATTCATTCGGCCCAATGTATCGCCTTGGGGTGCTCCTATCTTGTTTGTGAAAAAGAAGGATAGTTCTATGCGAATGTGTATTGATTATCGCCGGTTGAACAAGGTCACAGTGAAGAATAGGTATCCATTGCCTCGTATTAATGACCTATTTGATCAGCTTCAGGGGACCAGGGTGTTCTCTATGATCGACTTGTGTTCAGGCTATCATCAGTTGAAAATTTGAGAGCCAGATATCCCGAAGACAGCTTTCAAGACTTAGTATGGTCATTACGAGTTTCTTGTGATGTCTTTTGGGTTGACTAACACCCCAGCAACATTCATGCACTTGATGAACAGTGTATTTCAGCCTTATCTTGACTCTTTCGTCATTGTGTTTATTGACGACATTCTGGTGTACTCCGGAGCCAAAAGGACCATGAGCAGCACCTGATGACTGTGCTTCAGACCTTGAGAGAAAAGAAGTTATATGCAAAATTTTCGAAGTGTGAATTCTGGCTAGATTCAGTGGCATTTTTGGGTCATGTAGTATCGAGTGGGGGAATCAAGGTAGACTGGAAGAAGATTGAAGCAATGCAGAGTTGGCTCAGACTGTCCTCAGCGACGGAGATCCGGAGTTCTCTTGGCTTAGTGGGGTATTACCGCCGATTTGTAAAGGGTTTCTCGTCTATTGCAACACATATGACCAGATTGACCTGGAAGGGTGCTTCGTTCAAGTGGACCGAGGAGTGTGAGGAGAGCTTTCAAAAGCTCAAGACTGCTTTGACGACAGCCCCAGTGTTGGTATTTCCTACTGGTTCAGGGTCCTATACGGTGTATTGTGATGCGTCGTGCATTGGTCTCGGCGTGGTGTTGATGCAGGATGGTAGGGTGAGGTCCTACGCATCTAGACAGTTGAAGGTGCATTAGAAGAACTATCCTGTCCACGACCACGAGTTAGCAGCTATTGTTCATGCCTTGAAGATCTGGCGGCACTATTTGTATGGTGTCCCTTGTGAGGTCTTCACCGATCACCGGAGTCTACATCATCTGTTTAAATAGAAGGATCTTAACCTGCGGTAGCGGAGATGGTTGGAGCTTCTTAAGGATTATGACATCACCATTCTCTATCATCCCGGGAAGGCCAATGTAGTGGCCGATGCCTTGAGTCGCAAGAAGGAGAGTTTGGGTAGTTTTGCATATCTACCAGTAGCAGAGAGGCCTTTAGCCTTGGATGTTCAAGCCTTGGCCAACCAATTTGTCAGATTGGATGTTTTCGAGCCGAGCAAAGTTTTGGCTTGTGTAGTTTCTCAGTCTTCTCTTTATGATCACATCAGGGAGCGCCAATATGATGATCCTTGTTTGCTTGTCCTTAAGGACACGCTTCAGCACGACGATGCAAAGGAGTTCACCGTTGGAGATTACGGTGTATTACGGATGTAGGGCAGGCTATGTGTGCCTAATGTAGATGGTTTGCGTGATCTGACTCTCCAGGAGGCTCACAGCTTGCGTTACTCCATTCATCTAGGTGTCGTGAAGATGCATCAGGACTTGACGCAGCACTATTGGTGGAGGCGGATGAATAAGGACATAGTGGAATATGTAGCTTGGTGCCTAAATTGTCAGCAGGTGAAGTATGAGCATTAGCGACCAGGTGGATTGCTTCAGAAGCTAGAGATGCTGGACTGGAAATGGGAGCGAATCACTATGGATTTCGTTGTTTGGCTCCCATGGACTCAGAGGAAGTTCGATGCAATTTTGGTAATTGTGGATAGATTGACCAAGTCAGCTCATTTCATTCGTGTGGTTATTACTTAATCCTCGGAGCAGCTCGCTCAGGTTTACATTCGCGAGATTGTCAGGGTTCATGGCACGCCGGTATCTATTATTTGTGACCAGGGTATGCAGTTTATATCATGGTTTTGGAGAGCCGTACATCATAAGTTGGGTACTCGGGTGGAGTTGAGTACAACATTTCACCCTAAGACGGACGGACAGTCCGAGCGCACTATTCAGATATTGGAGGAAATGCTTCGTGCGTGTGTGATAGATTGTGGGAGTTCTTGGGATCAGTTCTTGCCACTTGCAAAGTTTTCTTACAACAATAGTTATCAATCGTACATTCATATGGCCCCTTGTGAGGCTTTGTATGGTACGCGGTGCTGATCTCTGGTGGGTTGGTTTGAGCTAAGTGAGGCTAGTCTATTGGGTAGAAATTTGGTTCAGGATGCTTTGGAAAAGGTAAAATTAATTTATGGTCGACTTCGTACAGCCCAATCCAGATAGAAGAGTCATGAGGATCGGAAGGCTAGTGACATTGTATTCATGGTTGGGGAGCGGGTCTTGCTCCGGGTTTCGCCCATGAAGGGTGTTATGAGGTTTGAAAAGAAGGGCAAGTTGAGCCCTAGGTATATCGGGTCTTTTGAGATTCTTGATAGGGTTGGAGAGGTTGCTTATAAACTTGCACTACCACCTAGTCTCTCTGCAGTTCATCCAGTGTTCCATGTTTCCATGTTCCGGAAGTATCATGGTGATTCATCTCATATGTTAGACTTCAGCTCAGTCCAGCTGGACAAGGATCTATCTTATGTTGAGGAGCCAGTGGCCATTTTGGACAGGCAGGTTCGAAAATTAAGGTCAAAGAACATCGCTTCAGTGAAGGTTCAGTGGAGGGGTCATCCGGTTGAGAAGGTGACTTCGGAGACCGAGCATGATATGCGCAGCCGTTATCCTCATCTTTTCATCACTTCAGGTATGTCTCTATACTTGTTCGAGGAAGAACGTTACCCGGCCGGTCATTTTGAGAGAATTAGCCCCGAACCCCTATTTATTGCTTCCTTTATTTCATTTTGTGGTTACGTGACTTGCCTAGAGGTATGGATTTTGGTTTCGGAGTGAAATGGGACACATAGTCCCTAAATTGGGAGTTTAAGTTCTTTGAATTGAATATAGTTTGATTTGTGTGAAGACGACTCCAAAATAGATTTTTAACAGTTCCAATAGCTCCGTAGAGTAATTTTGGTCTTAGGAGCGTGTCAGAATGTTAATTTGGGGATTCGTATGTCATTTCGACATCAAATGGCGAAAGTTGGAAAGTTGGATGATTTTTCGAAAATTTGACCGAGAGTAGACTTTTTGATATTATTGTCGAATTGCGATTCTGGAAGTTGAAGTAGGTCCTTAATGTCAATTATGACTTGTGTGCAAAATTGAAGGTCAATCGGACGTGTTTTGATTGATTTTGGCGTCAGATGTAGAAGTTAGAAATTCAAAAGCTCATTAAGCTCGAATTGGGATATGATCTGTGGTTTTAGGTTGTTTGATGTGATTTGAAGGCTCGACTAAGTTCGTATTGTGTTTTAGGACTGGATGATATATTTGGTTGAGGTCCCGAGGGACTCGCATATGATTCGGATCATGATCGAAGCATTTTGGGACTTGATGAATTGCTGAAACCATTGATGCTTCTGATGTATGGTTTCCTTCAGTGCGCTCGCTAGAGGGGTCTCGCGTTCACGAAGGGGTTCTGGGAGGCAGGTGAGGAATGATCTTCATGTTCACGAGTGAGCCCATGCATTCGTGAAGCAGAGCGGCAGATGAGTGGACTTCATGCTTGGCCTACGTGTTCGCATGAGAGGCTCCGCATTCACGAAGGCCCAGAGGCAATGAACATCACGTTCGCGAGAGGTTATTTGGGCAGTAGCCTCTTGTGCTTCGCGACCGCGAGGAAGCTTTCGTTCGCGAAGAAGAAACACCTGGACAAAACTTAAATATTCAAAATCGAGGGTTTTCTCAGATTTTCGATTTTGGGACCTTGAGAGCTCGAATTTAGGTGAGAATTTGAGGGATTTTCATAGGAAACAATTGGGAAAGGATTCTTGATTCATTTTTTATTATATTCCACAAATCTATTATTAATTTCTTCATTTAATTAAGGAATTGGGTTGAGAAATTTGGGAAAAGGGTGTTGAGTTCTTAGATCGAATTATGGGGTTTTCATTGAGATTTTGGTGTCGGATTTGAGTAATTTTTGTATAGGTCGACCCGTGGTTAAATAGGTGTTCGCATTTTCTGACTTTTATCCAATTCCGAGACGTGGGCCTGGGTTGACTTTTTGGGTAATTTTTTAATTCTTTGCTAAAGTCGTAGTTTCATTATTTAAATTAGTTTCTTATAGTTATATTTATAATATGAAATTATTTTGGCTAGATTTGAGCCGATCGGAGTTGGAAAATCGAGGCAAAGGTCTTCTTATTGATTGATTGAGCGAGGTTTGAGGTAAGTGACTAGTCTAACCTTGTGGGGGGGAAATTCTCCTTAGGATTTGGTACTGTTATGGTATTTGCAATACGTGAAAGTCGTGTACACAAGGTGACGAGTGCGTACTCGGGCTAAATGTTGAAAATCTGATTTTTGCTAAATGTTCCTTTTTATTCCCTTAATTTAGTACTCCAGCACGTGTAGTCATCATGTTTAGCCTAATGTCACATGTCTACGTTTCTTATCTCTTACTTGCAATTTGTGCAACATGCTTAGTTAAATTACTTGTGTCCTTTGATTTCGTATTCATTCTTTAACTGTAGGATTCCTTGCTGTAATTTCATTGTTCCATTTGTTATGTGTTGTTTCCGTGATCTTTTGTTGAGATAATGGTTTTGGTTGTGGCACGAGGATTCTGTCATGAGGAGTGTTTAAGTGACATGAGGTTTCTGCCCCGCGAAGTGTTATTGTGGCATGAGGTTTCTGCCGTGCGGAGTGTTATTGTGGCTTGAGGTTTTTTCCATGCGGAGTGTTATTGTGGCACGAGGTTTCTGCCTTGCAGGGTGTTATTGTGGCACGAGGTTTCTGCCTTGCAGAGTGTTATTGTGGCACGAGGTTTCTGCCGTGCGGAGTGTTATTGTGGCACGAGGTTTCTGCCCTGTAGGATGTTATTATGGCACGAGATTTCTGCTGTGTGGTTATCATTAATCGCACGAGGTTTCTCCCATGCTGTTGTGAGATATTTACTTTTGGGACTACGAGGCGGTAACTCGAGAGTGCCCCTGTTGTTTACCTCTATTTGATGTATTGTTGTTGTTGTTGTTGTTGCTGTTATTTCATAACTTGTAAGATTCTTTTTCCTTACGTGTTGTAATCGTCTCCTTAAATTCCATGATGTTATTTTCTGTGAATTTATATTATTACACTTCTCTGTCATTCATCACATTATTAAATCTTCCACCCTGTTTTTCCTAATTTTTTTAGTAGGGCCTTGACCTGACCTCGTCACTACTCTACCGAGGTTAGGCTTGACACTTACTGGGTACCATTGTGGTGTAGTCATACTACTCTCTGCACATCCTTTTGTGCAGATCCAGGTTCTTCCTACCAGACTAGGTATCAGTGAGCTACCCCGTGGATGAAGACGTCAAGGTATATCTGCAAGCGTCCGCAGACCTCAGAATCTCCCTCTACCTTCACTATGTTGTTTTCCTTATTCTCATTAGACATCGATGTATAGAAATATGTAGCACTTCTCTTTAGAGCTTTTGACTTCTTTTTTTACCGGGTTTTGGGAGTTCTAACTATTTTGAATCGCAGTTTTTATTTATTTATTTCAGATGTTGGGGTTTTAGTTTCAGCTTTATATTCAGTTATTCCGCAAAATTGTTAGGCTTACCTAGTCTTAGAGACTAGGTACTATCACGACATCCTACGGAGGAAAATTGGGGTCGTGACACTCATGACTTGTACTAATCCTTGGGATATTGTATGAGATTTCAGCTATTTCATTTATTGATTACTTATGATATTCATTAGAATTGTGTAATTGTTGTTTGGTTTACCTAGCGGGTTGGGTTAGGTGTCATCACAACTCAGTAAATTTTGAGTCGTGACACAAAAACACATAGCTGAAGATGCTTTGTTGAATTCCAAGACTACTATTGCGTACCTATTCAATAATTGTGCCAGAATTGTGTTATTGAAAAGCACCAATATATCTCAGTAAAGCACAAACGACGTGTCCTAATTACTAAATACTACCTCGAGCATACGTTTATGCTTGAAAATGCCTTTCTTTTGATAATGGTATTACCATAAATCTGCTATACTGATGTTATACACAGTCTCACCTTGTACCATATAAAATCTTTATGTGTGAAATCAACAAATGGGAATTCATGTCAGTATTCAGATTAAAAGAATTACCATTAAATGTGTCCACAGTCAAAGTATGTCCGGCGATGTATTTGTTAATCACCCTCAGCTTGCTTTCACTCTGCCTTGCATGAAGCATCCAACTAGAATCTTGCTCCCATCAATGACAAACCACCTTTCAAATTGTTTTGTCGACTCCGGAAACCTCAAATTCCCGAGAACCTTTGATTCTAAATGTTTTACAGCCCTTTGCAAGATATGCTTGCTATTGAAAAACATAACTTTTCAAATATCAAATGGCCTTTTTTCATCCTACATTATTGTTCGAAAATTATCCATATCTCTGGTAAAAGTACTAACATTAATTAGGGTAATTTTGAGGTGATCAGGGAGTAGAATCTCCTTAGAATGATGTTGTACATCGTCGTGTGCATCGGTGGCTGCATGGTCTGACCAGGCTGTGAATTCATAGCCATCTCGATGGTGACATCATGCTCCATTGACATCACCAATTCCTCTTCATGATCATTATCTTCGTCGTTCATAAAAGAAGATTTATCGTCTGACTGATCGGCGTTGTTGTAATAGTCACTATCATCTTCTTCACTTTGTGAATCTGCAATATCTTTAGTGAGATGTTCTTCCAATTGTGTTAAAATATGATCGTGTTATTGATCATTTTGCCTATACAAACAGTCAAATAATAAATATTTTGCAACTATAAAATTTAACTTATTTAATTCAGGGTTTGAAAATACCATTCACTATTAGTATGCGCCATCGCATTGTATGCTTGTGTTGGCTAGTGGATGTACCACTGCAGTCCGTCCCTCTATAACTCGAGAATGTCTCAACATTGTACGTTTGTCCGTAACTTGTAAAGACTTTGTTTGCAAAATCAATGACAGGCCGATTCCCACTATTAAAAAATACACTATTAATACATTTATAAAAACGTATTACTGATAATTGTTAAGCCTTTACCAATAGAACTATGAAGTATGCTAATTTATCGTCCCACCATCATTTGATTATTCCTGCAATGATGAGAAATTGTGTTTTGGATACTCATCTGATGGAGATAGGTCTGGATCATGCCAAAATTTGTGGTATGGTACTTGTTCTGATAAAACAACTCCACAAACAACCTCAGAAGGGCTGAGTGTTAGCCGGAGTAGGTAAAACTTCATTCGGATTCATATTTTCTGAGCTTACATTAATTTTAAGTATCCTTATTGCAATTAAATTCCTATGTTTATCCAGAGTGCTTAAGAAATCTTGTAAAATTTCATTGTCTTGAATATTAAATTCAGCATAACAAGCAATACCTTGTAAAGTAACTAAATATAAAAATCTTTCAATTATCTTAAGTCTCACTGAATGCCTATTAACACCCATCTTTTTACATAGCAGAGTGACCAGTGTGTGGTACTCTATTGAAAGTATCAACTTAACACTAATTGTAGAAGAACAACTAAAGTGCATCGAGTTATTCTCTAGCACAATCTGACCGTCACAATATAATGTAACCATAATTCGTGTCTCATATGTCATTGTTCAAAGATTAAAAAAAAAAAGTTTATAAATGAAGATGAAATACAAAGGAAGACTTTGTATCATAATATTGAAACATGAGTCTTTCATGTAACATGTCGAATTTAAGTAGATGTGAAGTTAAAAGGATATGATTGAAAGTACAGGAGACTCGTCACAGATAAGGTTGACAGGAAAAAGGACTATATATAGCACATGTCTATCATACGCTATATCCTCTCTTTTTTACCAAACATCTGTTACCTTGAGATGTTTGGCTAGGAGGTATAACGTATAGCAGGTATGCACTATATGTAGTTCAGTTTTTTATTTTTTTTCACATTACTTAGGTTCAAACGAGTTGCTTTTTGCGTTACTTTAGTTTCGCACTCCACAATAAAGTATATCGAACTATAATGACAGACTGTTTGTTATCGCATAATCTCAACTAGCAGAAACTATGTATCTTTGAGTCCCATTAATCTTATGGACCATATTTTGGGAACCGATGATAGAGAATAGTGGATAATTTTACCCTCAGAGTTTAACATAATATGGATGATATTCACGTCTGTTAGCATATCATATAAGGAGTCTGATCACACCCAAATTGCATTCTGGAGCATATTTGTTTGCTAGCTAAAAACAAATGACATAGTTCGAAGTGTAAAATAATTTCTTTTCAAGTAGGGTAACCTACAAGATATCTTGAAAACTACATTTTACCATATAAAGACTAATGTCCACTACATTCAACGACTACAGACCACTTGAGCAATTGAGCATTCCAATGACAGCCATTATCACCGATTGTCAAAAGTAGATTCTCCACTAACTCAGAATTGGCTATTAAAAGAGAAATAAGGAGTAGGTAAGCAACATTGCCCCCAATATGAATAAGATATCCCACATCTTATTCTCCATGTCAACTCTGATGATCCACATTTGTAACTCCAATAGAAGTTACGCTTCAACATTTATCTTTTCAATCCTGGTCATCCACGAAACTAGCGGAAGAGAATGAGGTTTTGAAAATTGTGCCATAACGCACATTATATATGTGGCCATTTTTGAGTTCCTGACTTACTTCCGTTGTTCATGTATAATTTGGTCTAGAATTGAGACGGTGACATTTTCATAATGGTTGTTTTAATTCTGTTAATTAAATGATATTTCACTAGGACAATTGAGATCAATAGCGGAGTTTGAAAACCGTAAGGTAGGTGTCAACCAAAAAATTACACGAGGACAATTTGCACCTACCTTCTGAAAAAATTGTTTGGGCACTCATGAAAAGTGTCATTTAGTTGGCATTTCAACAAAAGGTTCCTAATCTTCTAACGTTTATCCACTATTCTTATATCTTTTCAAAATAGAAAACTAATATAATAAATTATTATCCAATTTATTGGCATCTAGCAAACAGTTCTGTTCTGGAGTTCCATCTATCTTTTGTAATTTAACGAGAAAACTCCTTTAATGCAAGGCGCTTCTCAGCCTATAAAAAACATTAAAGTTTATTTTAATTCCTTGTTCCATTAGAGACTTGAGTTGTATAGAAACTACATCATATTGCCGTTGCCTGTGGGATAAAAGTTTCCTTTTTAAATGTCATATCAGTTTTTGGTAATTTCTTTTCTTTCTGGTAGTCCATATAATTTCCGCCAGATAGAAGAAACAACTTATATTTGGTACACTAGTTATTCTTTACTAAAACCCCTTCATTAATTGATCCAACAGCTTGCCAAAAGCCTATTAATCGGATTCATGTACTAAATTTGAAGTAGCTCATGTAATAATTTATATTTTACAATGTAACGATTTGACCGGTCGTTTCGAGCTTTAGCGTTTCACTCGGTGGTTTGAGACTTTTAGTAGCTTCATATTATGTATTATGACTTGTGTGTAGATTTGTTTAAGTTATCGAGCGTTTCGGGATTGATTTAGAAGAATGATTCTCGTTTTTGAAACCTTAAGTTGGAAGAGTTAACCAAGGTTTAACTTTTGGATAAATGGACTCGGAATCGGGTTTTAATTATTGCAGTAAGTTTGTATGATGATTTTGGACATGTTCACAAAGTTTGGTTAAATTCTGATGCGTTTTGGATAAGTTTGGGTTGTATGGTGATTATTTTCGGTTTCGACGTTGATTTGAGCATAAAGGTTACCATATTGACAAACGGTCTTTGACTCGTGTTTTGACTAAACCATTATATCCGTATCATAATCTTGGAACCTTAGCAACTGAAATCATCAAGTTTCAACATCGCATGAGGAATTTATGGTCATTTTACTAAGAATTGGATTTCTAGATTTTTCAGATTAGTTACGAAATTGCCACTGAATTTGTATTTAAAAATCTGCACTATTTTCAAACATTGAAACCAACCTATTTCCTTCATTATAAGGTCAAATGGAGTGATTCAAAATCCTAACTTGACTGAACTTTTACGAGGAATCCATTAGAAGCATCAAAAGTGAATTTTCGGGATCGTTTGGCACAAGAAACGAGAAAGAACATATGGACATTTTTTGCTGTTAATGTTGTTGGAGTTTTTCTCATCTTGAAAGTTTGGGATTAGGAGAATTCAAAAATGTTCTTTAAGTTTCTTCCATGGGGTAAGATCCAAACCATAATCTAAGTATTTTCCTTTGATTCATTCCCTTGGTTTAAACTTCAATCCCTAATTTAAATTGAAAACTTATTAAATTCTTTTAATCAAGACCTAGGATTATGTCCCAAATTTAAAAAATTAAAAATAAGTTAGAGGCGTTTATTTCTCGATTTCTTTTGGGGTCTTGTTCTCCTAATCTCCTATATTAGGAGAACAACATACTCGAATTTGGCGAGTTTTGGAGCAGTATTTAGGGAGATATGGGATCCAACTAGTGTGGGTTGGACTCTTGGATTATGAATACTCAAGAGCGATGTTTTCCCGAATTAGTTGAGCTATCGGACGCCGATTGAGTCGGTTTTCATTCGAGTGAGCTTGTATTGGTCGGGCTTCGCTCAGATAAGTTCGGATTCGGAATCCAAGGTGGGCCTGGCATTGACTTTTGTTGACTTTTTGGGAAAAATATAAATATCATAGTTTTATTTATACTAATTGGTTTCACTTGAATTTTTTGATGTTATTAAGTCATTTTGGTTAGATTTGAGCTGTGTGGAGGCGAAATTTTGGGAAAAAAGTATTTTGGAGGGTTGAGTTGGCTTAGTTGAGGTAAGTATCTTGCCTAACTTTGTGTGAGGAAAACTACCCCTTAGGATTTGGGTTGATTGTGCTATTTGTTTTATGTGAAAGCCGTGTACACAAGGTGACGAGTGGGTACACGGGCTATATGTGGTATTTGATCGGTTTAGATTATCTAGACTCTTTCCATGCCTTTAATTGAATTGTCATAAAATGTTAGATCTCTCATTGTTAGTCTACTCTTACATGCTCTATTTGGCGTTGTTCGCACTTGTTATACCTCTTACTTGTTATTTTGCTCTTATATGCTTTAGTTTAAGTTATTACCTTCTTTATTGTCTTGTTACCTCTTAATTGTTGAATCAATTTTAACTGAAGTTGTTATTTCGCGGAATATCATCTTGTTGAGTTATTGGTGTTGAAGTTATAATAGCTGTTATCACATTGAGGCGAAGTTGTTAATTGTTGAGATACTTTCCTTGTTGAGCATTCCCATTCATTTGTTATTATTGAAATTCTTGTACACATTGTGGTTGAGCCATGATTTATTTATTGTGGAAAAATTGGTGCTGTTAACTTTATGGCAAGTTGTGGCATATGAGCACTTGTAGTGCGAGTTGTGATTGTGTTGTGATATTGATACGCATGCGGTGGCATAAGGCTAGGGGTTGATACGCATGCGGTGAGATAAGGTGGGCTTGATACGCGTGTTGCTAGTAGGGAAACTACTTGCAACCTCGCGGTGAGATAAGGTGGGCTAAAACGTGTGTAGCTATTTCGGGAAAAATGATTTTCAAAAATAAATGTAAGGATCACGCGGTGATATAAGAAAAGATTGTGATTGAAATTGTGAAATGTGAATATTGGCGGTACCTCGGGTATGATTTTCATTGTCCATTCCATGTTGGAACAACTTGTTAATTTGAACAGTCATGGTTTTTCCTTCAATCATTCATCCGCATTTTATTTGTGTTTTGTTATTCTTTGTTATCTTGATGTTAAAATGATTGTGGTTTCTTGTGTGAGTCATCCATTCTACGTGATTTGTTGTGTTTCTCTAACATGTCAATATTTGCCTCCATTATAACTTGGTCAATTGATTGTCAATGTGAATTTAATTGCGTGGAGTCTGTAAAGCCTCATAAAATTTCACCTAAAATTCAAGGTTATGTGGTGGAGAGGTAGGCTAATATGTTTGGTGATGGTAAAAATTCTTCGCGGCTCACAAGCTCGCCGCGGTACATACTTTTTGGGTTGAACAGTGCGCTATGGAGTAAAGGAAAATTTTTAGCAAAAGAAGACATTTCTGCGGCCCGAAATGCGGCCGCAGAATCACCTTGCAGGCCGCAGAATGACCGCAGAGTGAAGCATGAAACTGGGAAAGTTTGGATGGTATTGTGCAGTCAATTATGCGACTGCAAAACCATTTAGTGGGCCGCACATCGACCGCGGAACGAGTATGAAGATTTTTCCGGAGGGAGGTTCTGCGGACCGCATAATGGCCGCAGAGTGGGGCAGGAGTGCCCAGTTTCGGGGGCCATTTCGCGGCCCATTTTGCGGACCGCAAAAGCATTATGGGGTTGCATATGTGACCGCATAATGTGTTTCGGAGCTTCATTTTTTTTGGTTTTATAAATCCGACCCCATTCTTATAAAACACTATTAAGGATCCTTTTAGAAGGTTCAAACTTACATTTTAGAGAGAGAGGAAGGTGGTTTGGAGATAGGAGGAGTTCTAAGTGATTTGATTACCAATCTTTGCTCAAACCTTGAAGATTTCTTTAGGGTAATTCACAAGGTCTTCAACCAAAAGATCGAAGTTGCTAGGATTTTCGGGACTGTGTAGTGAATTAAGGGGAGCTCTTTCGAGGTATGAAGGCTAAAATCTTCTTCTAGTATCGGAATTTCCGAACCCTTGTAAAATTCTATCATGAGTAGTCGAACTTGAAACGCTATTGATGTGGGATGTTCAAGCTAGTAAATTTATTCTCAAATTGCATAATGTGCCCGAATCCTCATGTGTTAAAGATTGTCTATTGTGACTTAATTATGTTATACCCTTTGTAGGATGAAGGTATTGTATGAAATCAATGTGATTTAGCCCTCATTTCTCATATGATGAAACCTTATGAACTTACACTACTAAGACAAAAGGTGCCAAATGGTTGATTTGAAAGGAAACTCTTTTGTACAAACTATTATAGTTTTGGGGACCCTAAATTGTGGTATTGTGAGTACACCTCCACCCGCATATATTGGGGTGAGATGGCGGGGCCGCTTTGTGTAGTGTTGTGATATTGTGAGTACACCTCCACCCGTATATATTGGGATGAGGCAGCAGGGCCGCTTTGTGTAGTGTTGTGGTATTGTGAGTACACCTCCACCCATATACGTTGGGGTGAGGCGGCGGGGCCGCTTTGTGTAGAGCTCCTGGTATTGTGATTGCACCTCCACCCGCATACATTGGGGTGAGGCTGCGGGGCCGCTCTATGTAAAGATAGTTGTAGAGGATCCCCGACTTGAAGCTTGTAATTGTTATTGAAAGCTCTTACTAAATGTGTTGTGGCTTTAACGGCTAAGTAAGCCTTCTATTGTTACCATAACTCATCGTAAGTCATATTGTATTTTCAAGTCCTTGAATAGGTTTTTGGTTTTCATACTAGCACTATTCGACATGTACTAACGTCCCTTTTGCCGGGGGCGCTGCATCTTTAATGGATGCAGGTGGTTCCACAGCGGAAGACATTGACTAGTGATACCTGTACGCTCTTCTATCAGCTGACTTGGTGAGCCTCACTTCTTTCCGAGGTTGTACATCTTTTGTTCCGTGTGTATTCTGTTTTGAGGTATAACCGGAGCCTTGTTGCCAGCACTATCATTGTACTCTTTTATATCTACTAGAGGCTCCGTAGACATAGCATGGGTTGTATATTAGTGTGAGAAAGTTAAACTAAAGATGTCGTAATTGTATCTCATACTTCCACTGTAAAACTATGGTTGTGAAATGTATTGTTTTGGAGACATATAAATGAAGTATCTAATGGTAATGGAACTAGTGTTTTCCATGAACCTTCATGGTATTAATTAACGAATTTTATATTCTCTTTATTTACGGGTGAGTTGGGTAGAAGGATATCTAGCAGGCTTGCTCGGCCGAGTTATCTAGGTTGAGCGACGGTCGCGCTCCCCGAGGTCGGGGCATGACAGAGTCACTATATCATATTTTGTTGAGTTGTGGTGACATAATGGTTTAAATAAAAGAATTATTGACATGATTTATTCTATGTGCCTCTTAAGATAGAACTCGTTATCTCACTAGGTGCATTATTATTCTAAATCATTATCGCACTATCACTATAATTGGGTTCACAAATTATACTCATCACCCTGTTAGATATTTACCTTACTTAAAATTATTATCATATTTTTCCTTAACAAATTCTATATTTAATTAGTTAATTTAACTTACGTTTTTTTGGTTTAAAAATGATACTTTTACTCAATTTTATTAATTTTTAAAATAAACCCATCTTATATGTTTCATACAAATTGTATATTATTTTACTTTACTTGATTTCTAAAATAAACTCATTATTTCATTTGGCACCTCACTTTATTCAAGATTGTTATTACATTTTATGGTGTTTAAATACATCTTTCGTTCATCTAAATTAATATTTATCACGATTACAAAGTACATGGTAGCGTGTGGGCTTTGACGTGCGAAGGCGATTATTATTGTGGGCACGAGGTGCCATATGTGTAAGATTTGAAAATTGTGGTTCATGACTTGTGGTTTATGAGGTGTGTTGCCTCAGGGTAAGTATTGTTGTAAGTCCATGTGTTGGGAGCGATTTGATGATTTGAGTTGTCATCCGTTTTTTTCTTATTTGAGTTCATTTACATCTCATCGGTGTTCTGATTATGTTGTTTCCTTATTACTTGTTTACTACTTGCTGCCATTTATGTTTCTATTACTTCATTGTTGGTTGTATATCAATTATTTTTATGTCGTTGGTCTTACATTAACGTTCTTTCCATTATTAGCTTAAGTATATCTTGAAGAGGTTTCTATGTCTAGTAGGTGCCTTGACTTGGTCTCGTCACTACTCTACCGAGGTTAGGCTTGATAATTATTGGTACCTTTGTGGTGTACTCATGCTATGCTTCTGCACATTTTTTTAAAGATCCAGGTATTCTGATTGTGTTGTTGAGAGTTGCGTCTTCACGGCAGGAGACTTCAAGGTGTACCTGCTTGACGTTCACAGGCCTCTGAGTCACCATCTTACTTCATTATGCTACAGTTAAATTGTAATTCAAAATAATATTGTGTTTAGGATTTCTAGTGTGTTTTAGTAGTGCTTAGGATTCCGTATTACTGGTTATGGGAAATGTATAACTATTGGCTGCTTGTGGCTATGTATGTGATAATGGATTAAATAGTTCAATTATGTTATTAAATCAGCATGTGTTAGGCTTACCTAGTCTTGGATACTTGGTGTCATCACGACATCCTAAGGTGGAAAATTTGGGTCGTGACAAGTTGGTATTAGAGCTCTAGGTTCATAGGTGCTACGAGTCATATGCAAATTTAGTAGAGTCTTGCGCATCGGTACGGAGACGTCTCTACTTATCTTCGAGAGGCTACAGACCTATTAGGAACCACTCATTTCATTCCTTATCGTGCGACATTGATTCAGCTTGAAGCATATATCTTATATCCATTTATATCCTCTTGTATATGATGTTGCGCGCTCGGTATAAGTTATGCTCCGACGGTTTGTAATACTTTGGATGGGCTACGACGGGCCCATAAATGCTCGATCATCGTCTCAAGGTATTGTCTAGACTAAGGATGCGGGCGTGTTGGTAGATCTTCAGTTGTTCAAGTGTGGGATGCAACTGGTTTGTGTATCTGATTGGTGTTGTACGAGCTTATGAATGTTGGTAATGTGGATCATCGGATATTGTGCCCTATGACTCTGCGCCAAGTGGGGAAGTTTACTATCGACGATCAGATTGCATGGGCAAGTGTCAGATCAGTCTTAGGTCTGAGGTATATATGTAGTGTTGAGAGGTTCCTCGGAATTGTACATGATTAAGATCTGAGATTTTGATGGGATGGTGCTAGAGCTTGCGGTATATCTGCATCATTGCTAAGTCTGTGTTCCAATGTCAGAGAGGTTAGAGAAACATCTTCAAATTTACAGAAGGTCTCTTCAGAATGGGTATCTCGGTTGCAGCATTATTGGGTGCTCTAGATGAATACAACGGTTTATGGATTTTCGGATGACGTGGTTCATGTACGGTCTTCTGCAGCGAGCTTTGACATAGGATCATGTGTACTGATAAGGGAAAGTGTTGACCTGAAGACTAGTCGAGGAGGATTAGAAGAAATAGGTCAGCTCGGTGGTGTTCGGTCAGCATAGCAACAAAGGTAACTGGTCTTTTAGTGTGGTAATTATTTACTAGCGTTCCGTGGCAATACTCTTGGGTTTGACGGCTTGCATGACTTGATTGAGTTGGGGAAGTTCAGTTCTGATGGCTTGCTGATGTGCGGACTGACCTTGAAGAGTTCTTAATAGTGTCGACCACAACTTGAGCTAGATGTCTGCTACCGGCATAAGAAACGTGTTGCTCTTATGACTTTCACCTGGATGGGATCACGAGTTCTAGACAACATGGACGATTTCAGATGTTTAGAAGAATGCTAGCATTATTTGATACCACCTAAGAACGGTGCGCACTCCAGAAGGCGCAATGTGTTTTAACTTGCGGATGCTTGATTGGTATAACGGTAATCGCCTGACTGATCGATTGCAGATGTCCAAAATTTGCTTTTTGGCATGAAAGAATTATAGAAGTACTTCTCGTGGGCTGACTATATGTGAGGAATGTGTCATTATTTGATTAGTGTAGTTGTGATCGGATATGAAGATTCTAGTATTCTTGGAATTTGAAGACTAAGAGGGTTCTCGAGGTAGATTGTTCCATGGTTGCGAATGGTGAAGGTATGTTATGAGGTTGGAAACTAATGGTATGTACTATAGATATGTTATTGTGGGCTTTTCGGAGGCTATCTACCTACTCCGGAAGGATCAGAATTGATTTGGAAGCGACTTGTAGGTCTAATAAGTACGTGTGTTCTAAATCGGGTAAGATTTATCTACTCAGCACAGTTATTATGGAGGGTATGTTATCGGTTAGGGTGGATCATATTCGTGTTCTGATATGTCTCATGTGTTACTCTCCTATGCTACGATGGGTTGTGATCTATTGGTTATCTGCACAGCAATGCGGTTATGTTTGGGCTTTAGAGCGAAATTCGAGTGAGATTGCTCTTGGGGTGTTGAATGGTTGATTGTACCTTGGTTATGGTCTACTTGTTTCTTTTATATAGTGATATCCACATCTCCATAGTTATGGTCACGCACTTTGTGTAGTTGATGTTGATATGCTTATGGTTATTTATTCTGAGTATCATGGTTTGACGTATTCCAGGTGGACCAGTATTGAATTCGGTCATGCAACGCATCGGCATTATGCTGGGATTGATCCTTTGAACTCATTCTGTGTGTTATGTTTCCCCTTGTGTGGTGGATTTAACATTGTACTTTGTGGTGGTATCTGTTGAGCCGGCGGGATGGTTTCTTCATTTCCATTCTCTTTCCATGATTGGGTACATTTGAGTTAATGTTCGTTGGTGTATCGATTGTATGGCATGTGGCTCTAAGTAGGATTTGTGCGACAGGTCGGTTGAGTAGCTTGTACTGGATGAGGTAATGTTATTGGGCACTCAGATTTGATTAAGGTATGTTTGCAAGAATTGTGTCACTAGTCGGCTTAGATTTTGGCCATGGTTCTTATCGGGCAAGAGAGCTCCATGACTTGTTGATCTAATGGGTGGTTATGAGTTTCTGTATGTTTCTTTCATCGTTGGCAGTGTACGAAGGTTCAGAACAAGGTTTTAGTTGATATGAGATTTGTTATCGGTGTTGGGTTGGTTATCGAGCAGCCATTGCAGTCGGAAGTTATTGCTATGAGTATATGAGTTATGTGGTATATCTTGTGATTATGTCTTAAGATATAGATGCAAGAATCAGGTCATATAATGAGTTCCGGAAGTTGGGGATTTGGGTTTTAAGGTATATGGACTATGGTTGAAGTAAGGATACTCTGTTAGGTGGTGTTGTCGGGCTTATATGGATTGGGGTGACATGGGATCACCTATGGTTATGTGTATGGTAAGGTTATATGGTGATTTTATGGCTTTGGAACGACACTTGGCACGTTCGAGGACGAACGTATGTTTAAGCGGTGGAGAATGTAACGACCTGGCCGGTCATTTTGAGCTTTTGCAATCCATTCGGTAGATTGAGATTTTGAGTAGCTTCATATTATGTATTATGACTTGCGTGTAGGTTGGTTTCAGTTTTCGAGCAGTTCGGGATTGATTTGGAAGAATAATTCTCGTTTTAGAAGCCTTAAGTTGGAAGAGTTGACAAAGGTTTGACGTTTGGGTAAACGGACTCGGAATCAGGTTTTAATTATTCCAATACGTATGTATGATGGTTTTGGACATGTCCACAAAGTTTGGTTAAATTCTGATGAGTTTTGGATAAGTTTGGGTTATATGGTGATTATTTTCGGTTTCGACTTTGATTTGAGCATAAAGGTTACCATATTGAGCAAACGGCCTTTGATTCGTGTTTCAACTAAACTTATATCCGTATCATAATTTTTGAACCATAGCAACTAAATAATCAAGTTTAGACATCGTATAAGGAATTTATGATCATTTTATTAAGAATTGGGTTGCCAGATATTTCAGATTAATTACGAATTGCCACTGAATTCCTATTTAAAAATCTGCACTATTTCCAAATATTGAAACTAACATATCTCCTTCATTATATGGTCAAATAGAGTGATTCAAAAGCCTAACTTGATCAAACTTTTAGGAGGAATCCATTGGAAGCATCAAAAGAAAATTTCGGGATCGTTTGGCACAAGAAACCAGGCGGAATATCTGGGCATTTTTGGCTATTAATATTGTTGGAGTTTTTAGCATCTTGAAAGTTTTGGATTGGGAGAATTCAAGGAAGTTCTTTAAGTTTGTTCCATGGGGTAAGGTCTAAACCATAACCTAAGTATTTCCCTTTGATTCATGCCCTTGGTTTAAGCTTTAAACCGATGATTTTAATTGAAAACCTATTTAATTCTTTAAATCAAGACCTAGGGTTATGTCCTAAATTTTAAAAATTAAAAATGAGTTAGAGGCGTTTATTTCCCAATTCCTTTTGGGGCCTTGTTCTCCTAATATAGGAGAACAACATACTAGAATTTGGCAAGTTTTGGAGGAGTATTTCGGGAGATATGGGATCCAACTAGTGTCGGTTGGACTCTTGGGTTATGAGTACCCAAGAGCGATGTTTTTGCACATTGGTTGACCTATCAGACACCGATTGAGTCGGTTTTTATTCGTGTGAGCTTGTATTGGTTCGGGCTTTGCTCGGTTAAGCTTGGATTCGAAATCCAAGGCGGGCCCGGGGTGTTGACTTTTGTTGACTTTTTGGGGAAAATGTAAAGATGATAACTTTATTTGTTGTAATTGGTTTCTCTTAAATTATTTGATGTTATTAAGTCATTTTTAGTTAGATTTGAGCCGTGTGGAGGCGAATTTTAGGGGAAAAGCTATTTTGAAGGGTTGAGTTGGCCTAGTTGAGCTAAGTATCTTGCCTAACTTTGTGTGAGGGAAACTACCCCTTAGGATTTGGGTTGATTGTGCTATTTGTGTTATGTGAAAGCCGTGTACACAAGGTGACGAGTGAGTCACGGGCTATATATGATATTTGACCGGTTTAGATTATCTAGACTATTAACATGCCTTTAATTGAATTGTCATAACATGTTGTATCTCTCATTGTTAATCAACTCTTACATGCTCTATTTGACGTTGTTAGCACTTTTACCTCTTTGTCACGATCCAAAATCCAACTAGTCGTGATGGCACCTAACCCAACCTGTTAGGTAAGCCAAATAGCAACAATCCTATTCAAATGAGATTTAACTGAGAAAATAAATGATGAAATAGCTAAGCTTTTATACAAAATCCCAAGGACTGGTTATACATATCATGAGCTTCTAAGATTTAGAGTTTACAAAGCTGGTATGAAATAAATACATCATCTGTTTGAAATATACATGAACAGATTGAAAATTCAAAGCTACCAAGAATAAGAAGCAGTTATGACCAGAACGCAGGTACATCTTCAATGCCAGCTCTCGTCCTACACCACAATATATATATATATATATATATATAAAGCCCACAGGGCCTGCTGCGGCGTGTAGCCCCATCTATTTAATAATAATAATACGTATAAAGCCAATGTGGCCTGCTGCAGCGTGTAGCCCAATCCCATCAATAATGTATATAAAACCCATAGAGTCTGTTGCAGCGTGCAACCCGATCCCCTCAATATCACTCACAATCCAGTCCTCAGGCTCCAACTCAGTCATCAATCTCTCCAGTCTCTCGGGGTCACAATTTCATGCCAATCAGCCCAAACAATGATACATGATGTGACAACAATGATAATAGAGATTGAGATATGATATGCAATGAATCAGTATGACTGAGTATGTAATTTTGCAATTCAAGTAAATAACTCAACAGCAGAAATGACCTACGTGGGTCCCAACAGGATAAGCATATAGCCTAAACATGGCTTCTGACATAGATCACAACTCAATTACTCTAGCACGTAGGAATTTCATTGATAGAAACAAGATTAGGTTACTATACAGTACCACAGAATCAATCGAGTCATAATTCACACGGCGCACGCCCACACGCTTGTCACCTGACATGTGCATCACCTCAACACCAAACGAGGGGTTCATACCCTCAACACAAAGTTTAGTAGTGTTACTTACCTCGAACAAGTCGAATCCAATACCGAGCAAGCCACATGATACTCCAAAAATGCCATCTTACGCGTACCGATCTCCAAATAACTAGAAATTAGCCAAAAGTAACTCGAGAAAATCAAATAATGCCAAAGGAAACAAATCCAATCGATAAAGGTCAAATATTTAATCAAAAGCCCAAAGTCAACCAATTACGAATGCAACCATACTAGTTTCACTCACATCCGACTCAAAATCGATGCTCAAAACTCAAAAATTCACTTTATGAAATCTTAGACAAAACCCCCCAAATTTCTCTTTTGAAATCATCAACCAAATGCAAAAAACGAGGATAGATTCATGAAATATAATAAAAATTGAGTAGAGAACACCTACCCCAATCCATATGGTAAAAATCGCTTCAAAAATCGTCTCAATCCGAGCTCCGTAGCTCCAAATATGCAAAAAAAATCTGAAACCTCCAAAATAAAGTACATTATATTCTTTGGACGAACTAATGAATCGCGAATGCGGAAATACAATCGCGATCGAGAAGAAGAAAAATGCACTGCCCCACAATTACTCTATGTGATCGCAGAAAAAGCCTCACGAACACGATACACAAGGCTCACAAAACTACGCGATCTCAGGAACAACTTTGCGAACACGAAGAGGAAACCAGCCTCATGCCCAGCTCAGCCAATTACTACGTGAACGCGTACAGACTTGCGTGAACGCGATGCTCAATCTCCAGCAACCTATGCGAAAGTGGACTATTACTCGCGAACGGGAAGAAGAAATACTCAGCTCCAGATTTATCCTCAACGCGATCGCACCCCCAGCTTTGCTATCACGAAGAACATTTGGTGCGCCAGACATCAGCAGGAACCGAAATGGTCCAAAATCAATTCGAATCATGCCCGAGCCCCTCGACACCCCGTCAGAACATTCCAACAGGTTCCATAACATAACACGAACCTACTCGAGGCCTCAAATCACGCATAACAACATCAAAACTACAAATCGCACCTCAAATCAAACATAATGAATTTTTGAACTTTCAACTTCTAAAACTCGTGTCGAACCATATCAAATCAACTCGGAATGAACCCAAATTTTGCAAAAAAATCCCAAGTGACATAATGAACCTATTCCAACTCCCGGAACAACAATTCAGACCCGATATCATCGAAGTCAACTCCCGGTCAAACTTATGAGTATTCCAAGCCTTCAAATTTCTAAGTTTCGTCAATTAGTGCCAAAACCTTCTAGAGATATCCAAATGCAAATTCGGGTATACTCCCAAGTGCGAAATCATTATCCGAACCTAACGGAATCATAAAAACTCCGATCCGGGGCCAAATACTCAAAAGTCAAACTTGGTCAACTCTTCCAACTTAAAGCTTCTTAGTTGAGAATCATTCTTCCAAATCAATTCCGAAACACCTGAAAACCAAAACCGACGATAAACACAAGTCATAATACATCATACGAAGCAAATCAAGACTCTAAATAGATGAACGAAATGCAAATGCTCAAAACGACCGGCTGGGTCGTGACACTCTTACTTGTTATCTTGCTCTTATATGTTTTAGTTGAAGTTATTGCCTTCCTTATTGTCTTGTTACCTCTTAATTGTTGAATCATTTTTAATTGTAGTTGTTACTTCATGGAATATCATCTTGCTGAGTTATTGGTGTTGAAGTTGTAATAGTTGTTATCACATTATGGCGAAGTTATTAATTGTTGAGATACCTTTCCTTGTTGAGCATTCCCATACATTTTGTTATTGTTGAAATTCTTGTACACGTTTTGGTTGAGACATGGGCTATTTGTTGTGGAAGAATTGGTGTTGTTGACTTTGTGGCAAGTTGTAGAATATGAGCACTTGTGGTGCGAGTTGTGATATTAATACGCATGCGGTGGTATAAGGATAGGGATTGATATGCATGCGATGAGATAAGGTGGGCTTGATACCTGTGTTGCTAGCAGGGGAACTACTTGAAGCCACGCGGTGAGATAAGGTGAGCTAAAACGCGTGTAGCTATTTTGGAAAAAATAGTTTTCAAAAATAAATATAAGGCTCACGCGGTGGAAAGATTGTGATTGAAATTATGAAACCTGAATATGAGGCGGTACCTCGGTTGTGATTTTCATTGCACATTCCATGTTGGAACAACTTGTTGATCTAAACGGTTATTGTTCTTCCTTCAATCATTCATCTGCATTTGGATTGTGTTTGGTTATTCGTTCTTATCTTGATGTTGGAACGATTGTGGTTTTTTGTGTGAGTCATGCATTCTACGTGATTTGTTGCGTTGCTTTAACATGCCAATCTGTGTCTCTGTTATAACTTGGTGAATTGATTATCAATGTGAATTTAATTGCGTGGAGTTACTATATCATATTCTGTTGAGTTGTCAGTAACATAATGGTTTAAATAAAATAATTATTAACAAGCTTTATTCTATGTGCCTCTTAATATAGAACTCATTATTTCACTCGGTGCCTTATTATTCTAAATGGTTATCGCACTTTTACTATAATTGGGTTCTCAAGTTATACTCATCACCCTGTAATGTTTAGCTTACTTAAAATTGTTATCATATTTTTCCTTAATAAATTTTATATTTAATTCGTTAATTTAACTTATATTTTATTTTGTTTAAAAATGATACTTTTACTCAATTTTATTGATTTCTAAACTAAACTTTAGTTATATTCTGTTTCATACAAATTGATATTATTTTACTTTACTTGATTTCTAAAATAAACTTATTATTTAATCTGACGCCTTAATTTATTCAAGATTATTATTATATTTTATGGTGTTTAAATATATCTTTCGTTCATCTAAATTAATATTTATCACGGTTGCAAAGTACATGGTAGCACGTGGGTTTTGTCGTGCAAAGGTGATTATTATTGTGGGCACGAGGTCCCGTATGCGTAAGATTTTGAAATATTGGTCCATGACTTGTGGTTTATGATGTATGTTGCCTCAGGGTAAGTCTTGTTGGAAGTCCATGCGTTGTGAGCGATTTGATGATTTGAGTTGTCATCCATTTTTCCTTATTTGAGTTCATTTACATCTCATTGGTGTTCCGGTTATGTTGTTTCTTTATTACTCGTTTACTACTTGCTGCCATTTATGTTTCTATTTCGTCATTGTTGGTTTTAAATCAATAATTTTTCCGCCGTTGGTCTTACATTGATGTTCTTTCCATTGTTAGCTTATGTATATCTTGAACGGGTTTCTATGTCTACCAGGTGTCTTGACCTAGCCTCATCACTACTCTACCGAGGTTACGCTTGATACTTAATGGGTATCATTGTGGTATACTCATGCTATGCTTCTGTACATTTTTTGTGCAGATCTAGGTATTCTGATTGTATTGTTGAGAGTTACCTCTGCACGGCGGGAGACTTCAAGGTATACCTGCTTGACGTCAGAGGCGGATTTACATACAAAAATTGGGTGCTCGAGCACCCATTAACCTCAACTCGGAGTATGTATAGTTATATAGAGAATTAAGAAAAAGGATATAATAAATCAGCAAGCACCTAGGTAATAGAGAGCTAGGTGAGTGCTTTGGTTTATGATGGGTGCTGAAATGCTATAAAAGCCAAAGGGTGAGGGATCGAATCTCACTCCTTACAAGTTTTTTTCCCTCAATTTTTTCTTATATTATCAAGCATTTTCTTTTGCCTCAATCATGAGGTCCTCTTTTTGTTCTTTTCAGTTTTCACTAGAGACTTTTTTGAGCTAATATTACTTTTATTCTTTTGCTTCTAACTTTGTTTTATGAGGTTCTCTTTTTATTCTTTTCAGTTTTTACTAGCGACTTTTTTGAGTAAATACTACTTTTATTCTTTTGCTTCTGACTTTGTTTTATCTTTTTTTTTTTGCTTTTCTTTTCTTACTTTATCTAATTAATTATAACAAAGAAAGAAAAAGAAAATTTGCTTTAGAAAAATAAAGAATCCTTCCGGGATCGCAAAATTCACAGATCTTTTTCTTGCTAATTGTGTTATCCATCACAGTTTCATGGCGTCTATAATATTAGTATCATGGTTTTCTAATTAAATTTTTTTTCATTGTATTTATATAGTTGCATACTTATATGATGGGATTGATGGTAACTTTACGTCAAGAAAAGTTAAGCACCCTCGAAACTAAAATCCTGGATCCGCCACCGCTTGACGTTCGCAGGCCTTGGAGTCACCATCTTACTTCATTATACTACTGTTAAATTTGTAGTTCAAAACAGTATTGTGTTTAGAAATTCTAGTATGCTTTAGTAGTGCTTATGACTTTGTAATATCGGTTTTTGGGAAATGTATAATTATTGGCCTCTTGTGGCTATGTATGCCATTTAATAGTTTATGGTAATTTATTAAATAGTTCAATTCTATTGTTAAATCAGCATGTAATACGATTACCTAGTCTTAAATACTAGGTGCCATCACGACATTCTAAGGTGGAAAATTGAATTCGTGACATATAGAAAGAATATTTGGACTACCATGATCTTTAATGTTTTCTTTTTTCCCAGCTTTGGATATCTACCATCCAAAGGTAAATAATAAATAAATAAGCTTGAGTCGACTCAGCTCTATCGACAATTTTAACTGGAAATAAATTTGTTCTCCCCATTAACGAAAAATAGGAGTAATATGCTTTTATCCTTTAGAAGAAGACCTCGATGTTATGGATATTAACTGAAAACTTACGTTTTGTTCCTCTTTTTTATTTTTCATAGTCGACGAGATCCACATACATTATGTAATACATTCATCATTGTAGATCGAGAAAAGGAGTGAAAAATGTTATCCGCCGCCTAATGAGAAATTGGAAGCATATTTCTTTTATGAAATAACATTAAACAAAGCCAAAGGAAATAACTCCAAACAATAATGCTTCTATCTTTAATTAAATCCTCAAAAGCCAACTCGGGCGCACAGTGTAATAACTTGACCGGTCGTTTTGAGTACTAGTTTCCTTTTCTATGTTCCGAGACCTTTTGTAGCTTTATTTGATGATTATGACTTGCATGCGTGGTCCTTGTCAGTTTTTGAAAACTTATACATGAAATTTTGAAGAAAATGGGATTTTTGGCTTTAAAAATGACTAGAGCTGACCACGGTCAATGATTTTAGTAAATGACCTTGGATCGGTATTTAGAGGATTCTGGTAGGTTCCTGTGATATTTTTGGACTTGTACGTATGCTTAGTTGGTGTCTCGGGTGACCCGAGCACGTTTCGGCGCATTGTGTGAAAAAATTGAAAAATGAATTTTAACTTGAAAATTCTTGAGTTTTAATGGTCGATTCTTGAGGTTTGATATTATTTTTCATGATTTGAATTAGCGAGTTAGTTTGTATGATGTTATTACACTCGTGTGCATATACAGTTTGGAGCCCGAGGGGCTTGATTGCGTTTCGGATGTGTTACAGAATGATTTTGGACTGTTGAGGAATGCTGGTGCATCAGGCCTGTAGATCTCGCATTTGCGAGGACCTGATCGCAAATGTGAGCCTCCCATTTTAAAGACAATGCTCTCATTTGAAATACTGGGAAGGGGAAAAAGACTTCGCAAATGCGAAATCTTAGGCGCATTTGCCATAGATGGGTTGATGACATTTGTGGCTCTTTTGTCGCATTAGCAACACTAGCCAGATTGGGGAAGTTTCGCAAAAGCGATGATTGTGAAGGTGGGAACTTTGCAAATGCAAGGTATTTTTCGCATTTGCAATATTTGTGATGCTCAGATACTGTTTGCAATTGCGAACAATTATTTGTTTTTGCGATGGTCGCAATTACGAACAAGAGGTTGCAATTGCAATATCTGCATATGGGAAAAATGTGGAGATTTTAGGACTAAGTTTATTTTTCACTATTTTTCAACCTTAGACTCCAAAGGGGGATTTTTGAAGAGCCATTTCTTCCCAAATTCATTGGTAAGCAATTTAACTTATTTTCAATCAATTTCAATTACTTTTGCATGAATTTTATCATCAAATCTATGAATTTCAAAGTAGAAATTAGGGGTTTTGGGTAGAATTTAGGAATTTTATAAAATTAAGATTTAGACCTTAAATTGAGGTCGGATTTCGAAACACATCATATATCCAAGCTCAGAGGTGAATGGATAATCGAAATTTGATCCGAATCTCGAATTTTGACCACGTGGGCTCGGATTGACTTTTTGTTGACTTTTTCAATTATGTTCAATTAAATATTTTTAATTCGTGGGTAGTTTCTAGAGCTTATTTTGAATTGTTTGAACGATATTTGGTTAGATTCGATTGGTTTAAAGGCTTGTTCTAAAGGAAAAGTCGTGTTGGGATATTGATTGTGTTCCGGAAAGAGGTAAGAGTCTTGCCTAGCTTTGTTAGGGGAATTTTTCCTACTAAATGATATTATTTACTACAAGCAAGGGTGATACATATATGAGGTGACGAACATATATGCATGTGCTAGTATTTCCATGCTCTGGAGGGGAAATTATATGCTTATTTGTGCTTTGTGAGCTTGGTGATCCCTCAATTTAGGCTTCACTTGATTCTATGACTAACGACTTTAATTATCTACATAGAATCATCTTAGGACACATGGCATCTTAAAAGGATTTAACGCGCCTTTTTTAGATTGATTTACATACTTAATTTGATCGTAGTATTATAAACTCATTTCTACACATGTTATTGCCATGCTACTTGAGCTTCTTTATCCGTAATAAGAGATGATTATTGGAGCCTTAGGCTAATATTAGCACATGGGTATTTGTATGTGGTTGTATGATGTTGGCACAATGAGTATTTTCTTGCTGTTTGAAATGAGATTGGCTTGTTGGTTGTTACCGTGCGAAAAGAAAGAAGGTTGGATTTCTATTACGCTTACTTGTTCATTAGGCATGTGCATGCTCTCTACCTTGGTTTCCATCTATATTATCTGCTTTGTATGTTACTTTCACAGTAGTGTTCTTTATGGGGTTTACCTCTATGTTTCTTATTTGGTCTTTTACTATCTTATTTAGGTTCCTACCTTGTTTGTTACCGTTATATCTATGTTTTTACTTGAGTTATTACTGCTACCTAACCTTATTTAGGTCATTCTCTTATTTGTTGCTAGTCTTTGCATGTTGCATGTCCTTAATTATCACGTGATTTACTTGTTAGATGGTTTAACCTGCTACATGCCTTCACTTACTACATGCTCTCACTTTCTACATGGTTCACTTACTATATGCTTTTACATACTATATGCCATCACTTATTATATGCATTAACTTGCTTCCACTACTGGAAAATGGGCATATGTCAACAGCTTGAAAGTCGTTGCAAAGATAAGTAACTCGTTGCCATAGATTTATTGGAACGATTTAGCGACCGTTCCTCTAGCCCGCGTGCCAATAGATCTAGAGCAACGGTTGACCAAGCCGCTACTATAGGGCCAGCTATCGCAACGGTTTTTCCTCTGTATAAAGCAAAGGGTATTTTTTTCAATTGCAACTGTTGAAAAACGTTACCATAGAGTTCTCAACGATTGAAAATTATTACCATATTATTTACTACAGCGGTTGGAAATTGTTACCATTTCATTTATTGTAACGTTTATGTAAGCTATTGCAATGTTTATTTACAGATATTCTAACAGTTTCATTATGCTACTGTAACATTTTATTACTATTGCATCGGTTTGAATTACCTATTGCATCGGTTTGCCGCACATTTTGGAACAGCTTGCAAGACCTATTGGAACAGTTTAGATTGTCGATGGCAACGACGTTTGTGCTTGTTACAATGGTTCTACTAGGCTATTGTAATAGTTAAATTGACATTATTGCCCTGGTTGTAAATGAATATTTACAAATGTAAAAATTTTTAATAACCTGAAATTTATATAAATAAAAAGATAAAACACTTCATAATCTATATTGTCCAATAAGCTAATAATATCCATAAAAGCAAAATATTTTAACCCAATCACATAAGTTTTACAGTTCAACACTTCAAGAGTTAGAGTGTCACGACCCAATTCCCACTATAGGCCATGATGGCACCTAATGTCGTCGTTAGGCAAGTCAACGATGAACTATTCATGTAATTTTTATTTTAATATTTTTAAAATCATTGATTTTATTTAATAAGGGAACTATTAATAGGTGATCGTAATAATGTAAAGCATGAAATAAATAAAAGAGTGAAGTAACAAATTTAATAATTGAAAAACATGAAATATATACTAGAATCTTCCAAAACCCGGTGTCACAAGTGCACAGAAACTAATAGAATATACAGAGCCTCCTATACTATTGTCTGGAGTAAGATAGACAGAAAAATAAATACAACAAAGAAGAGACTCCGGGTGCTGCAGAACGGGGTATAGGGAGCAGCTCGCCACTAATTCTCCGGGTAGTGGGAGTACGCGCCTGAATGGCCGCCAGATGCACCTGCCTAAAAAATCCTGCATGATTAGTGCAGAAGTGTACCGTGAGTACATATACAACATGTACCCAGTAAGTATCTAGTCGAACATCGAAGAAATAGTGATGAGGGGTCAACATCGACACTTACTAAGGGTCAATAATTAAAATATAGAAATCATAAGTAGGCATGAAATAAAACAATAATAGTGAGATAAAAAATAGAAGTTTATAATTCTTAAATATAATATTAAATTAAAGTCTCCAACTATCACAGGCCAAGTATTTAACACATAAGAACCACCATGTAATTTCATAGTCTCAGATGAAGAAGAAATATCAAGTATAATCGGACTCCGAGCAATATCATGCACGATTTATGCGGAGGTCATACGGGCCGATCCAGAATAGTGTGAACACTGCCGAGGGTCGACCTGCGCGAACCATAGATGCATCTATTATACTGCCGAGGCGTTCGGACGATCCACAGAAAGAGAGAGAATACTCTATGAATTCCGATTAACGGCTACTACATAAGAATAATACTGGTGTAATCTCCGCTAACAGTTAGGTAACCTGCCAAAACTCATGTAATGTAACTCAGTCTTTAAAAATCCTTTATCCAATTTCAATTATAATTTAAGTAATTAACTAACAAGTTGGGTGCAAATAATACAAGTAATACATGGTAAAGTCCTAATACTACCTGGACATAAGCATGATTTTAGCTACATGCGGACTCTTGTCATATTGTGTACATGTATCACCCACAATTATTAGCAAACAACCATTTATAGCACCTACGGGGATAATTCTCTCTTACAAGGTTGAGAGACTTACCTCGTTTTTAAGTTCTCTTCTCGGTCCACAGTTCACATTAAAAGCCTCGAATCTGTGACCGCAATCCGAAATTAGCCAAATATAGTACAAACTAAATAATATATACTCAAAAATTTATAATTTCACTATTAGAGTAATTACCCAACCCAAATTGGAAGGTTCCTAAAATTTACCTCCGGATCCACGTGCCCGGATTTCAAAACTTTTTTGTAAATAAACGTTACCCATAATCTTACGAACACAAATATATAATTTCTACTCAATTTCATAATCATTCGTGGTCTAATTTTATTTTTATCAAAACCTAGATTTTTTAATAAAATCCTATAATTTTAACTATTTACATGTTAAAATCTATCCAAAATTCGTGTATTAAACTCACATTAACTAGTATTTACTTTACCTTACAGTGATAGGTGAAACATCCCTCTCCAAGAGCTCCAAAATCGACTAACCCAAAGTGAAATGACATAAAAGGAACCCAAGTCCCGTTTCAAAACAAGTCACTACCTAGTTGACCCTTCTTCGCGATCGCGGTAGAAGCCTTACGATCGCGAAGGCAAAGCTAGCCCAGGCCCTGAAAACCTCCATCATGAACGCGAGGACAGTCTCGCGATTGTGAAGTCTTTCCCAGTCAGAACTTCGCGGACGCGGTCATCCCTTCGCGAACGCAAAGAGCAAAGGTGGTTGACCCATGCCAGTCTCTTTATTCTACGCGAACGCGGGCCTGTCTATGCTAACGCGAAGGCTACTGTCCCAGACCTTCGCGAATGCGACCCCTTGATCGTGAACGCAAAGGGCAAAATTCCCAGCCCCTCAATTCCTTCTTCGCGATCGCGGATCCACCTCCGTGTTCGCGAAGAAGGAAACCAGAACCAGCAATAGCAGATTTTAAACTTAGCTCCGGGTGGTCCGAAATTTGCCTGAGCCACCCGGGATCCCGTCTAATTGCACCAACAAGTCTATAAATATAATACGGACCTGCTCGAGCTATCTAAACACCAAATTGAATCAACTTATGAACTTCAAACTTTTCAACTAGTTCCAAACGCGTCAAATCATACTTAAACAACTCGGAATGACACCAAATTTTGCGTACAAGTCGTAAATTAACATACGAACTTATTCACGTGCTCAAAATTCTAAACAAACCTCGATAACACTAAAGCCTACTTCAAACCAAATTCAAAGAACTAGAAAACCTTTAATGTGCCAACTTTCAATACTACGCGCCGAAACGCTCCTGGATCACCGAAAACTCGATCCGAACATAGGCCCAAGTCCAAAATCATCATACGAACCAATTGGAACCATCAAATTGCCATTGCAAGGCTATTCTACTCAAAATATTGACTCAAGTCAAACTTGGCCATCTTAGGGCCACTATTAAGGAACCAAGTGTTCCAATTTCAACCTGAACCCTTCCAAACCCAAACCAACCATCTCTGGAAGTCATAAATAGTAAAAGCACATACTTGTAGTTTTAATTAAGGGAATAAAGATCTAGAATGCAAAACGATCGGTCAGATAATTACATAGAGTATGTTTCAAATGTTGATAGCAAAAGATTCCTAGAACATCGACAACCATTCAAAGTTCTTCTTAAGTAAGGTCTAGATCTTCACTATCTCCGTCTTTCCTTTCTTCATTTGCTCCACCTACAAAAGAGGATAAATAAATTCATTACCTTTCAAGGGTTGGTTTACCATTATAAGAATGGGTATGGTCCTTGAACAATGCATAAATCACAAAGTCTCCAGGAGAAAGAAACAAGTTAATACAAATGAAGAGCCAAAGTTCGGTAACAAATCCAAATCATCAAAACCAAACTTGTAAACATATACATTCAGACAAATTGAGAGTAGTCACACATATTACAAGATATTAATTTGCAATCTGCAATAGGAACACAACCCTAAACTTAGAAACTGCGACTTATTGATAACTAAAGAAGCCCCAGAAAACAAATTGCAGCTATTCATTTATAATTAAGAAAGACATGTCCATGACTGATCTGCTAATTTACAAAAATATGGAACCAAAAAGTATCTGAAGATCACATCTTTTAATCTTTAATACGGGATCCACAAACTTGACTATGTTAATCTCACCACTATAATGAAATGTGCTAATACTTGGAATCTTAATAGTGACCAAAATTAGGTCACTGCAACATCTAAGTAAAAGAGATCTAAACCTATTCAAATCTTCCATGGTAAATTCACCAATCAAAGAACACACTCTAAAGCAAAATATTCAAGAAGCAAACAGCTTAAAAATAACTTTTTAATAAAAAAAGATGGCACAAGAACCATACTTAGACTAAGAAATTTCAAGAATTGTAAACCTCTCAATAACTTTCTATGCTTGGTGATACAGTACATGGGTCAAGCTGCTTTTCTGTCCAAAAATATAGATTTCATTAACACTGAGGACTTACATATAGTCCTTTCACATAAAGATAACTTCACATAAAACTAAGTTTACTTCAGTTCAATTCTTCATGGGTCCAAATACCTAACTCAATAACATTTGCAAGCACTTGTTAATGATAAAATTATAGTTTGTACAACATATTTACCCTCAATGTTTGTTGAAGCTTCTATTTCTATTCCCATATAAAATCACAACATCAAAAGTAACAAACTTCTGCAAAATACACTGTTGAATTCTACTGTGCTTATACATCAAACAGTACAAAATCAGTCAATTCTGAATCAAGGTACTCATGCAGTCACACATTCAATAATCTGAAGAATTTATTCACATCCATATGCATAACAATCTAGAACCCAAAGAACTATAGAAATAGCTAGCAACCAATGTCATAAGGCATACAAAAAATGCATATGAAATTTAACAGAAATGATAATTCATTGAAGGATTTTCTCAAACGCGTAGAGTTTTTCATTGGAAAGATGAGAGCATATGCTAAGAAAAACATAAACAGGCCTGAATGTCTTCAATAGAAAATATTGTTACTTTCTAGCGACTTTCAAAGCTTTTTTCGACAGTCATACGGATTTCAAAGACTAGCTATTCTTGATCAAATTTACATCCTTTCATTTTAAAAACCTTATGAATGTGAACAGATAGAGCAGTTGGCAAATAAAATGACATTGAAAGCAAACTTTTCAGTTATTAGCAGCTTTGCAGACCAAATTCTCATCGGGATTTACTCGTTTTTCTACTTCACTAATCTGCCCTACGTTGCCTTTTCAATAGAAATGTTATTAAAGTCAAATCAACACATAAACGTACTCGTAGCAATGAAAATTATAGCTATTAAAGTCAAAACAACAACACATAAATAAGGGAAAATCACCAGCAATAGAGCTGTAAATTTCCTTCCTTGGTACAGGTAAACATGTAGGATTATAATATCCAGAATAAAACACAAAGAATTATACAATAACAAAGAGCCATCAAAGAAACCATTAAATTATGCAAAGACAAAGGGCTGGAGGCGAAGTTAAAAAATGACTAGACTCTAATCAAACTTAGCCAGCTTACTAACTTCCCTCTAAAAGAGTAGAATAAAGAGAGAGCAATGGTAGAAAAGCAGCAGAAGGAGGAGAAGAAGAAAGAGAAGTAGTAGAAGAAGAAGAATAAAGAAAGAAAGGAAAGACGTGGTGTAACATTTGGAGTACGTACTGACATTGATTGTTACTCTCAGTAGATAGACGATTGATTAGTTGCATAGCAACTTGTTGTGCAGGGGAAGCTTCTCAAGGTGAACGAGCATTGAAAGCTAGCATGTTAGGATCAACGTGTAATCCTGGATTCAGACGGTTAAATTGTGAAATGATGTTAACTGCAACTTTTAGTTCTATAGCATCTTTTTGTGCGTTGAACTTTTCCTGCATTCTTTGCTGCATCTTTTTTTCCATCTCCTCCAATTTTTGCTGCATCATCTCATCAGTAGAACTTTAAGAGGGTCCAAAATCTCTCACTTTTCTTTTTAAGGCAGTCTTGGTAACCCCATGTCCATACAATCTTAGGTGACCTGGATGCTCAGGTCCAATGACTGATGCTAATGCGTCAACTGATTGATTCCCATCTTCATTTTCTTGTGTTGATTGTATTATTTCCATTTCAGCGTACAAGACCAAATTGAGTCAATTTTAAATTAGAAAGCATATAAAACTAAGTCAATAACTAAGAACAGAAAAATGATATCAACAAACTTTAAATTAGTAACTCGTACAATTTTATTAAGAGTATCCGCGTACAGGGCCTTGTATACTCGATCAGTTTTTCTTTTTTTTGTAGCCACAAAGATGTCCATACTGGATAGAGGTTCAAAAGTTTCTTTTTTTTCTCTGATTACATAAAACATGGTATAAAAACTATTTCAGATTAAAGTTAGCAAGTTCATATTTAAAAGAATAATAAGAAGAAAAAAAACATCAAAGCTAGTATATTAGAGCAAAATTTATTTTGCCAGCAGTGTGTGAATATCTCAACTTTTTGCGATTCTAAGTATTGATTTTGAACATTTTCTCCAAACAAATAAGTCAATGAAATATTAGCGAATTGAGCAAGCCTGCTCAACTTTCTGCAAATCAGCCAATGAATACAAAGTTGTTAAGTTTAGTTGGCACAACAGATTCAAACATAGGAAAAAAAATACTAATTTATGATTACTAAACCACCTTCTGCCATAAAGTTACACAAAACACACTTAGTATTAATGAAAGAAAATTTTAATAAACTTTTAAGTGTAGCATTGTTAACTAACATTCGGCGATGTCTACTCGTTATTTTAATAAATAACTGAAGATGTCACTGCCCAAAGCTATAAGGAAAGACATACTATGTCTCTCATTTTGGCGACTGTTTGAGGATCCACCTGACATGTTGCGGGGGAAGTACTTCGCATACACTTCATATAGGCTATTCTGGAATGTCATTTGTGTTGGTAAAAATTTCAAACACATAGGGAAGTCACTGAAAGTTTTTGAGGCAGTACACTTGCCCAGTTTTGCCTTACAAAATTATCAGCTGTTAGGTTACTGGGTATCGCCACAAAATTTCAAAGGTGCACTCATCAACTGGCAAGTACAGTGGAGAAAAGACTGAAGAAGATTTGGAAGCTTATTCCTTTGTGTATTTTTTGGATAGTTTGAAAAAATTGAAACACAAAACATTTGAGGGGGAAAAAGAACAAATTTCAGTTATAAAATATAGATACTTACAGTGTCTCTTTTGCTGGCATAAAAGGGATGAGTTAGTATAAATGAGTTCTTGAACTTGCAAGATTAAGGTTCTGAGTAGTCTTTGGAAGTCTACTTACCTCAAAACACGCTAACTCAATCCACTAGTAAGCCTTTACCTCGATTATCCAACTTCGAACTGCTCGAATCTAGCTAAAACAACTTCATACCATAATATAAACTATAGGAAGCTATTCCGAACAATAAAGTTGCAATCTTCAAAGAGAAATAAAACAGTCAACTAAACAAAGTCAGTATGCGTCACGGAACCCGACCAAAATTACAATTCCGAACATTCATTCGATAACAAGTCCAACCATAAAAGAATTACACAAATCCGACTTCAAATCCACTACTAGAAATCAGGCATTTAGAGACCAAACATTAGCGACCAAAGTTGGTCTGCCACAAAAAGCGACCAACTTTGGTCGCCAACATA
>MCJB01048166.1:148948-166773 GCA_002018475.1 Nicotiana obtusifolia | reverse complement strand
ACTACCAGTTCCAATTGAACCTCTTTGAGACATAACTATAATTTATAGCAATAAGCAAATAAAATAACAACCAATAAAATAAATATTTAACAAAAGTATAATTAAGAGTAGAGATAGGAACGACCAACCAATATAGCCGATTAGTCGTATAATTGAGATGAAGTTGAAACTTGAAGCTTCAATTGATAGCAATTTAGCAACTCTCCAAGTAACACTTGATAAATAATAGCCAAAATTGTATAATTTAGATTTGCACAAGTAGCCAATGTAACAAAATAATAATATTGTAGATGATTTTGAGAGAATTAGAGAGAGTTTGATGATTTTTGTGAATAATATGATGAAATAATGGGGTATTTATAAGAAAAAATAGTTAGGGGGGTTATGGGGTGTAAAGAGCCGTTTTTGGCCGTTGCCAAACGGCTATTTCATCAATATAGCCGTTGGCAACGGCTATAATTTAAAGAGGAAGAAGCTGCCAGATCTCCGGTCCGGTCCGGTCCGGTCCGGCCCCCAACAGTACCGATTTCGTCCGGTTTTAAATCCCTGAGCCGTTTCGTGACCGGACCCCAACCCCCCTCGTGTATTTGGTCCGGTTCTAACCGGTCCGGTAACCGGTCCGGTCCGGTTAGAACCGGACCATTAGCCAGTCCTAATTGGAACTAACCCCCTACCCCATTTCCCATCTTCCAAACGATACCCCTTCTGAAAACAAAACCTAAACCTAGCCGCCCCCAAACCCTCAGTGAAAACCATGGCTATTTCTCACCTTAATCCACCCCAAATCGACCCAAAATCACACCCGATAACCATTGTCACCCCCTCATCCCAAATCTATAACCCGTTTCAACCAAAAACCCCTGAAACTCTTTCGATTTCAAATAGAAAATTGGAACCCTAAAGTCCAAAACTTGTAAATCGAAGCCTTTCTGGAGCCGATTTAAAGTTAAAATGGACTTTAATCGTGTGTTCTTAACAAGAACACACGGTTAAGGTCAATTTTGGCTTAAAAATCATATTTTTTAAAAGATGCTTGATCCGAGGTATCTTCTTCTCCTTTCTTTTTTATTTTTTTTTAATTATTTGTTAATGTTTCTCGTCTTCTACCCCTTTTTCTTTAATTTTCCAGTTTCAATTTTAATTTTTGGGTCAAGGTCTGTCCGTTCCTGTTTCGTGGTTATTTTGTTGTTTTGGTTTGAAACGGGCCGAGTCATTGAGACTCTATGAAAGGGCTATGAACGAATGGGGTATTCCTGAAATCTGGACCCCTAAAAATCAAAACCCAAAAAAGAGGAAGGGGACAGAGTTGGGTCGGGCGTTATTTGGGTCGGGTCGACTCGACCCGCAAAGTTTAATATAGTAAAATCAGAACTTTAAGAGGGTTAATTTGACTAATCTGTTAGTACCAAATAGAAGCTTCTGGGAGATCCTTAATGGCAAATAAATAAGTAAAATAGGAAAATATTTGGGTGAAAAGGGACATTTTAAGAAGTAATAACAGAAATCTGTTAGAAAGAGGTTTTGGATCACATGCACACGGAAAAACAGATTTGGGGAGGGGGAGGGGGGGAAGATATTCTGGAGATTTTCGGATAACAAACAGATTTTTAGATATTCTCTATCTTTGCATATATAGGAGGGTAGAGAAGAGTATTAGAAGTAAGTTTTTTCATCACTCAGAGAGCATCACTCACGAATATATATCATCACTCACAAATAGACGCAGACTCTCATTCACTGTCTTCTCATAAAAAATTACTTTTGAATTCATCTCTATTGTTGCATATTTGTCGGAAATTTAGAACAAGTATCCTAAGTTCAGAAGGAATTTTCATTAAGGTCGTTGAGGTTGAATGGTGTTGCTGCTGATTGACTGACTTCACTTGCTGGGCTTCTTTCAATATTGCTGTTAGTTTACTAGGTCGTGTGCTGGTGTCTGTTTGCTTTAAACAGGCAAGTTCAAATATCTCTGTACCTATGCTTTTCTTTTAGCGAGACAGTGTCTTATTTATAAATGATCTGATGTTGATGAAGTCTCTTGCTGGTAAACCTAGGTGAATCAACTGCTTTTATTACTGGATATGTTATTCTAAAAGTGGATTAAAACTTGATTGTGAAATCATATGCCTTCTTTGTTAAGTTCAGTAGCTCTCTGTTATATATTCTGTTCTATTATGATTTAACTAAACATGGAATCCTATCTAAATGCATATGAAGTATTCTGTTTGTTTTTTTGTTTAAGTAATTTTCATGTTGTGACCAATGGTGGAAAATGATTGCTATGATCAAGTATGTAGTATTCTTATTTTAAGCATGGCCAAGCCTGCCAAACTCCGAGGCAGAACAAGTTGGTTTTTCTAGAAATGTTTGAGTTCACTGCCAAATCCTCATGTCTGAGTTGAATGTTGATTATTTTATGTCCAGATTGTTATGTTAATTAAGATAGGACTGTATTTTAATTAAGAGACATTGGTGCTGTTTAAAGTAAACATTATGATGAAAACTGTAATTTAATTAGTCTAATTTCTGAAGGTAAGTATGAAGATGAATGATCATTTCTGATAATTATTTCTGACCGTGTGGGAATACTGAGACAATCTGTTAATATTCAAATGATGGTTTATCTGGAATTAGTGCTAAAATTTAAAGCATGTCTGTTTCTGAAATTAGTGTTAAAATTCAAAGTCTGGCTCTTTTGGAATTAGCATTAAAATTCAAAGTATAGCTATTTTATGGAATTAGTGTTAAAATTCAAAGTGTGGCTATTTTCTAAAATTCAGAGTATGGTTGTTTTATGGAATTAATGGCTATACTCGTAATTGAACTTATGCCGAGTGGTCTGTTTTGGGCCTGGAATTAAAATACTTGGAGTCCAAGTGGACCTACTGTCCGACTGAAAATCAAACGGGCCCACTACTGTTCACATATATGGGTTTCCAGTAGCCTTAAACAGGTAGACATGGTCCTAACAACTTAGGTACAAAAAATTCCTTTAATTAATAGAGCTGAGCCATGTAATTAGCAACGATCACCTATTGCCCTCTTAATAGCTAAATACAAGATTAAAAACAATTAAGTCTTAAACGCCTTAGACCGTTGTAGCTTGCTTTTAGGCGTGGTTAATAAACATTGTGACTATGGGTACGGTTTCCGTGACATAGTAACAATATTAATTTCGAGGATGCCTTTTAGGTGACTCGATTTCAATAAATTCAAATAATAAAAGTATTCAAATAATTTGAGGTACACCACGCCGAATAAAATTTCAAAATACATGGCCCTCATTAATCAATATTAAAATACTTAGAAAATCGAGGCGTGCTATTCAGTGACTTTCATGGCCCTCGAAGAGTTAAAAGCATAGTTGCTTTAGGCGCGTTATTTTAATAATTCAATTTTCTAAACCCGGGTGCGCATTTATGTGACCCAAATCCAAGTCCCAATGTTAAATTAAAATGAGTTACGGATTACGGGTGCATTTATGTGACGTGATTCGTGACATATTTTAATTAATGTTGCAATTCTCTAGTGATTCTAAAAAGCGGTTAAAGGTAAAATATACCATAGGCTAGAAACATGTGTTAAAATCAGATAATAAGCCGATTATAACAGTTGAGCCACCATGCTAAAACCATGGAATCCAAGGGTGCCTAACACCTTCCCTCGGGTTAACAAAAGTCCTTACTTAGAATTTCTGGTTCGCAGACTTCACAATGAAAGTCTAAATTTTCCTCGATTTGGGATAAAAATAAATCGGTGACTTGGGACACCAATTAAATATTCCAAGTGGCGACTCTGATAAAATTAAACAAATAATCTCATTTCGAATAATGTCACTTTAATTGAAAAAACTCATTTATATACTCCTCGGAAGGTACACGAAAAGGAGGTGCGACAGTGGGGGTCGTGAGGTCCATAAATCTTTAGCAAACTCCAGAGTAACTGGAATATATAGTGTGTAGCTTAAGGTTGGCTTACAGACTATGTGTTTTAAGTTCGTATTTTTAGTTTAACTTCAGTGGCATTTTATCTTTACCACATTAAAGATTTGAATTTAGGACTTTGTAACTTTCATTATGTGCATTACAGGTTTCGTGCTAAACTTACTTTTTGGTTTAAAAAGATTATAATTCTCTAAAATTAACATAAATGAGCATCTTGAATTAGTCCCTTCGTTCCACCTAAGAGAAGGGGCCCGTTGCAAGATAGGTGTAAACTAGATTACGTTTGCCCGTGTTACCCCGGGCCCAACGCGGGGAACGGCTCTTGCAGTGGCATAATTAAATTTCACATAAAATTGATTATAGCAAAAAATTAATTATAATAGTTGCAATACAGGAACCCAATTTGTGAATGTAAAATTGTATGCAAATATGTAATATTTTGGCTGTATACAGTACATAATTTTTTTTTTTCTGGCATACCAGTTTACTTTATCTCCTGAAATTACAATTTCAAATTCAAAAAAGCTAAATGCCATAAAATGACATAAAATGTTACTAATTCAAAAGCGAAAACACTACGATGCTTAAAAGACATGTCATGAAATGTTAATGGAACTCATCACTCCACAAGTATACAGAACCACATTATTTTTGCTTGCCGATTTTCTTTATCATTAACCTTATATAAAGACACTATTCGATCTCTTGTCATTTTTATTATTGTTACCATCTTGGTCACCAAAGCAATTTTTTTGCCTTCCTTTCGTACTTTGTAAAGTCACATAATTAACTGTATTATCATTGAGATGTAGAAAGTTTCTATCATCATTGGATGAGACGATAAGAAACTTTTATTTAGTAGCTACCGTATTGGCTAAGATAAACTCTAATGTCTTCAAGCAGCATCACTAACATAGTGCTGATATGTGCATATGGTTTGAGGGACTTGCGCTACTTGTCCTTCTAGATAAGCTAGCTATCCATCCACATATTCTATATTGCTGGCACAATCTAGCAAAGGACCAAATTCACATAATCTAGCTAACTCTCATTGTTTCTTCAATCTCAATCATACTTCGTAATAACTTTTTGCAAGAGAGATAGATTCATCAACTTTGTGATATATGAAGCAACTTTGAAGCAGATACTCATTCTTATCTTTCATATTCGATTTCTTTATTCCGGATTTCTTCATGCCTTCCTATGTGCCTTTCTGGAATCTGTTTAAGAAATGCACGCAATCATATAGCAAGCTCATCATTTAAAAGGCCCAATTATAAACTTCATCATAATTTTCTAACACACATGGATCACTACTATTTCCTCTTAAACAACTTTGTCTTTACTATCCTTAATGAAACTAAGAAATATATTCACAACTAAGGTTTCAACAACACATCAAAACCTATCAAATTATAGAAAGAATTTATGCATAATTTTCATATAATTATGGCTTAGAGAAGTGCAATACAAATTTTGACTGTGCACTTAGTCAAATCCCTTTAGTGATGTTTGACTACTTAAAAAGCATGGAGCTAAGTAAAAAAATTTAGTTGCTTCTCAAAATCAACAAACCAGACATTAGACTGGTTATATAATTCTTTTTTTCACGTAGCGTGTTATTAGTAACTTATTTCTCAAGTTAATTACATCTTTCAACTAAAAGTAATAGATACCATAAAGAAGTAGTATTTCAGTAACCAAAATGTACATTCAATAGAATTTTTCTTGAAGACAACCTGCAAATCACTTCATGTGCCAGATGCACCATTTTTCTAAAAACTTAATACTATATCTTACTTAAAAATTTAAAAACTTAAGAATAAACCTGTTTATATAACATAGATTAATCCTCTAGCTAACTGTAATGCATGTTTCCAAGACTAATCGACCTTCTTCCTTTCTACTGCAATACTTAATTAACATTCCAAGATGTCACCTAACAAAAAAATATTTTTTAGTTTCAATCTTTCTGTAAGAGATAATGCATATAGGTCATAGAGATGCATAACAAACAATAAACAGAAGAATTTTTAAGAAAATGAGATGTTATCAAATAGAAAGTAAAACAATCAAGCGCAAAAGTATACCTTAGCAGGCATAGATGCAAAGAGATACTGAGAACCAACTTACATTTTAATAGAACCATTGGAGCTGCATGTATCTATACAACCAATGGTTTTAGTGAGAGGAGATAAAATCAATACCTCTAAGATGCACCATTTAAATATTTCTTTGACGTCACCTAGTGAAAGATACAATATCTAAACTGCTATGTCAACCTACTGATCTCATAAGCTTGTCCAATCACTTAAAAAAAAGAAATAAATATTAACTAAATGACCATTTTTCTCAACAAAATAGAACAAAAAAAGCCCTCTTAACTACTCCAAGCCTTCCGGTAGTATAGGGTCTAAGATTCAATTCCAACAAAAAGGACTTTTTATCAGAACAATCAATTACCTTGCATATACCATCTAGAAGCTCAATTGTAAGGAAGATGATCTTTGAAAGTGGTATTTTTTTTTTTTGAGCTTCAAGAATCTTAATGTGCAGTCAATTTAGTTTTTGTAATTCACATCTCCTAGTCCTTTTAATTTGTCAACAAGCATTTTTTCAAAGGTCTCATCGTTGTTATGATTCATATTCAACATATCTGCAACCATTCTATTCCATGAATATGTTTCTAAAGATTGAGACTTGAATTACATGTTTAATTTTTGTAGCCACAATCAAGAATCCAAAGTTGAATTTTTGTTAGGGAATTCTTTAATAGTTGCAAAAGCATAAATATCCAAAGCATAGAATACACCTGAATAAGAAATAAAAAGTGAGAAAATGAGGAGTTGTACCATGATTTCAAGTAGCAGAAGAGAATTATGCTCAAAAATCTAAAATCCACTTTAGTCTCTCTTGACATTAAGATGTATAGACAAAATATCTAGTGTCTTGATATATGAAAAAATCAAAACTTTTCTAGTTGATGACAAATTTAACAAATTACCAACTTGAGAATTCGTAATAATTTCCCAAAGTAGAGCAGAAAATATGAAAAGAATTGAAAAGTGCAAAGAGAATTGAGAAAAAAAATTGGACAAAAATTGAAACAAAATTAGAACCGAAATTAATTATAACGCCCAACTGAGAAGATGAAAAGAACTAAAAGAGTAGTCTTTGAAATGAATAAAGTGAAGGACAAAGAACATTAAAGAGAGAGTTAGGACAGAACCATAGCAAGAACAGGCATGGATATTAGCTATGAGCCTATGACATTGAAAAATCTGAAAAGAGCTGGAAGAATATTTGAGAAAAAATTAAAGAAAAGCATACTTGAAATAGCGATAGCTAGCTGAGAAGATGAAGAGAAATGAAAGACTAGTACGAAATGAGAAGAGCAGCCTTGCGTATGAATTTTAGAATGAGAAAGACAAAAGAAGGACAAAAGCACCATTTTTTTTAATAGAGAAGTCTAAATTACTATTCTACCTGTGGTTGACTTCCACTTCGCTCTTCTATACAATAATAATAATAGTAATAATAATAATAATAATAATAATATAATCAGTCGAGCTGAGACTTCTTTAAAAACACTAAAATGTCCAAGCTTACATCTGCCTTGTCCAATGTTTAAATTTAAATGTAACTCGTTCGTTTTTGTGAACTTTTTCCTGATGAGTATTTATCATTCACGAGTTGAGGCTCTGTTAGATTACGTAAATTGCGAGTATTTTCTATACCTTATTCTTGTGAGAGAGTATTACAAAAATATGTTATAAAAAACATAGCATTTCAAATGCGGATTGAATAGTAAATTTAGAAGAGAAATCGGAATAGAACAAAGTAAGGAGGTCGGCTATAAAAGAAGGTTTTTAAGGAAAAAAATTTGGTCATTAATTTGTTTGACATAGTGTGACTTTAAAATATTGACACATAAGATATATATAGATAAAATACCAACAGTGCTCTTGAGCCAAATAATTTGGTTTTTTATTAGTGGGAAGTTACAACAAACAATGGAAATATAAAAATAAAGTAGTCTCTAAATATAGAAAACATCAAATTTTTCGGAAAAGAATAAGAATTTATTGCCAAATAATTAGGATGGTAGAAGTATCAATCTATATCTATCTATATCTATATCTATATTGTTATAAAAACATGAATAAAATATTGGATTGCAAAAATAACCTTTTCAATATTAAGCATAATAACTCACAATAAAAAATACATAATCGGAATTCCAGACATTAGCCTTGCAATCCTATTAGTTTTAGGATATATTACTACACATTATGAATCCAACATGATTACCTTTAGAAATCCTATTAGTACATTTATTTTCGGGCACAAATATATAATACTACATGTTATGTTATGCCTTTAGGAGCATGTTAGATCTTCTATTAATATAATTACTTTTCGTATATGGACATATTTTTAGCCATGTAATCCTATTACTTTTAGGTTATACTTCTTAAAAAATTCCTATTACAAATTTAATTTGAAAACATATTATATTGTCCAAATCCATTTAGAAATATGAGAGCTTATATTATTATAAAAGCACGAATATAATATTGATAGACCAAAATAGCCCTAAAATGTTATCTATTGATTTTAAGATTTTAAATTAATACAATCTTATCTATTGAATTCTTATTGAGAATATGTAGGAAGGTTTAATAAAATCAATTTCACAAGAATCCTCCATATTGGTAATACAATACTATTCTATAATATTCAATACCAAAAAAATTAAAGTAATGCTAAAATGGACTACATAAAGTGTTGAAATTGAGAAAAATATTTCCACGATAATATATGATTATATTATATTTGAACTGCTTTCCTACTCATATAATATTTTTTATTATTAATTTATCGTGAAATATAGAAAAATATACTCAATTATTAAAGAACCACTAAGAAAATTTTTAAGAATATAAATGTGTGAGAAAAGAATGAAAAAAGGTTGGTAAGAGCCAATACCACTAATGATTTTGCAAACATAAAGACCTAAAAGTGGAATGTCAGATCGATCTTTTTACTCTTTGAAAATAAAATTTATGGTGGATAAAATTATAATTACAGTTAAATATTCAAACATGAGATGAACTAATATTAAGAATCTAAATCAACAGAAAATAAATTATATTTTATGTTAAACCAAACAATCAAATCTTTCAATTAATTATTTAGCAAGAGAATCCAACTAAATTATTTTGGAAATTTATCATATGAGTAAAATTATTTTTCAAGTTAAAAAAAATTCTTAAGGTACATAAATTTATTCCATAAAAAGAGTGTTAAAGATTATAAAAAATAAATTATAAAATAAAAAAGATTAGTATAATATTAAGAAGGCCATACAAGTGTTTGAGGAAGCACAGTCAAAGCCAAATCCTGAACAAGAATAAACTTTCAAGACTATATTATAAAAAGTCGACTCTGGTATAGCGGGATTATCCTTTATAGATGCCTCTGGCGGAATCGAAATAATATTCCTATGTCATGCATTACTTGCAAATGTCAGATCAAGATGCATGATATTGTTCGTAATAAGAACAAGTGGTTTACCAGCAACGATTTTATCATGAGGTCGTACAACTCACTTTATATTTGATATACCTCTTCAACTAACTGAAATGACAATCACAAATATAACAAAGCACAATAATCGTGCTAAATTTATAAGGAAAGCAAAAGTGATAATATGAGATGAAGCGCTTTTGGCTAAGCGTCAAACGATCTACAATCGTCCAGAGTTTTAGAGATTGGATATCGATGAACCGTTTGGTGGAAAAGTAACAATTTGGGAGGTGCTTTCTGTCAGGTACGATCAGTAGTTATAATATTGATCAAAACAGAAACTATAAATACTAGCTTACCAAAATTATACTTATGACCTCAAATGAAAATAATTCAAATAACAAGAAACACAAAGTAAGAACAGATCTAATATTTAGTGACTTCTTGTTAACATTTAGTGACTTCTTGTTTCCTGTCGAAAACGAAGAAAAGCATCTAGTAAAAGATGATTTGATTCTTCTAGAACTCTTGGTTATCAACCCCAATAGTAATAGTAGTGCATTTAATAAGGAAAATATTTTCATCGTTAGATTAAAACACAATCTGTGCAAATTACATGATAGAAATTAAAGAACTATCTTAGCTAGCAGCAATGAATATGTTGATCAACTAAATAAAAGGTTGATTGGTAAGTTTTATGGTAAAAACCAAAATATTTTTTAGTTTTGACTCAGCAAAAGATGATACCAACAATTACTACCAAGAAGATTACTTAATACTTCAATTCCAAATGGCCTTCTACCACATATGTTTGTTGTCAAGTTCATTATTTCTTACGTATATTAATGTTACTATATATATAGTAGACTAAGTTAAAATTGATCTTCCATTGCGTATAGATTGATTTTGAAGAAAAATATGCCCTTCATGCTACTGAAAACTTAGATATGCTGAATAGCTTATATAATAGTACACATATGGTATATAGAAGTTTTGACTATGGCGTCATACATGCACAATTTATGATACTGGTCAATGTGCTTCTAAGTATGTGGTTATCCCCGAATTCAACTTTCGTCTTCCGAAACTAAATAATATCCTTATAAATTTGTGTGAAAATAATTTTCAATATGTTTATGTTTTGTAGTTAAAATAAATAAAGCACAAGGACAAACATCCTAAATATTAGACTATATTGTCACGACCCAAAATCCAACATATCATGATGGAGCCTATCATGGTACTAAACAAGCCGACTACTCAGACATTTTCAATACTTTTAACTTGAAATTTACTAAAACAGTTTAAATAAATAGAATCTCATAAAATGGAATAGAATATCATAACTCAATACATAAGTTTTTCCAAAAATCGGGGTGTCACATGGTACATGAGCATCTACATAATGATATAGTCTAGTACACTATTCTGAAAGTAGAACTGAATAAATAAACTGAAAGATAGGAAGTAGAGCCAAGGCTTACGGGCACCAAAGCAGCTACCTCAATGGTCTCCAAATTTTTGGACTCTGTGAATCAGCAATTGCCGTGATCGGAAACACCTGGATCTGCACATGAGGTACAAGGTGTAGCGTGAGTACAACCAACTCAATATGTAACAAATCTAACCTTTGGACTGAAAGTAGTGACGAGTTTGGGTATTACAATCCACATACAACATTTACAGTACGTAAAGTTACAGAAAAATAAGACAATGATATCTCAGAAATTTATAATCAACAAGTAACGGTACAAGAATTTAGACATGCTTTCAGGTTTTGCAATAAAAATTCAACACAGAGCAGGGTAAATCCAGCCCAAATGCAAATAAAGTCAGGGCAGATCCAGCCCAAATATAAATAAATTGCTAACAACTGCGCCCACTGTGGATGTGCAGAATCCGGAGGGGCCGATCCTGCCCAAGCGCTATAATAAGCGAAATCCTGGCATAAATCAATAAAGCCTACTGCCGCGTGTAGCCCGATTCCATGAATATCACTCCCAATAGACCCTCAACCTCACTCAATCATTAATCTCTCCAGTCTCTTGGGCTCACAAAAATCATGATAATCAGCCCAAACAATGATGATATGATGTATTAATAAAGGACAATATTGACTGAGGTATAATATGCAAATAATAGTTGTGACTGAGTACAAAATGGCAAATTAAGTAAATAATTCAATATGTAACACGATCTCTATAGGTCCGAACAGTACCAACACGTAGCCTAAGCAGGATTTCCAACATGACTGACAGCTCAATCGTTCTAACACATGGTGAAAATACGGGTAACAACAAGATTATTCAACTATACAGTTCCACGGAATAGACCGAAGTCAAAATTCTTACGGTGCATGCCCACACGGCCGTCACTCAGCATATGCGTCACCTCAACATCAATCACATAACAAGTAATTCAGGGTTTGACCCTCAGAACCAAGTTTAGAAGTGTTACTTACCTCAAATTGTGCAAAATTCTACTCCAACAAGCCCTTGCCTCGCGAATCGGCCTCGGAATGCCTCAAATCTAGCCACAAACAATTCGATACAATCAACACGAGCTAAAGGAATAAATTCCATATGAAATGCTAATTTCCTAATTAAAAGTCAAAAAGTCAACTCAAAAGTCGCCCCCTCCCCCCCTCCCCCCTCCTCTCCATGTCTCGGAATCCAATAAAAGCCACAAAATCCGAAAGCCCATTCAACCACGAGTCCAGCCATACCAAATGTACCGAAATCTAACACCAAATCGTCACTCAAATTTCCAAATTAAACTCTCCAAATTCCTAGCCTCAACCCCCAACTTACACCTCAAAAACACACAAACTAGGTGAAAAATTCAATGGGGGAATCAAGATTATTGAATAAAAATGACCATAAGTGACATACCTCAAGAATCCCTTCGAAATTCCTCTAAAAAATCGCCTAAGCCCAAGCTTGAAATGTGCAAAATAATAAAAATCACGAAAGCCTTGAATTTAATACTCTGCCAAGTGCTTTCGCACCTGCGACTCATTTAGTTGCATCTGCAGTCTCGCAGGTGCGAGACATCTCCTGCTTCTGTGGTTTTCCAAGACACCACTGTCTTTGCTTCTGTGATCACCACGCGCGGGTGCAAGTCCGCACCTGCGGAACTCCTCCGCATCCACCCTCCACATACCCCTAGTCGAGTTCCGCTTCTGCGCTCCATCCACCGCATCTGCGGCCACGCACGTGCGAAAATACCATCGCACCTGCGACCACTGCACATCCCTCTCTAGACCGCATCTGTGCTCACCTGCTCGCACCCGCGAGCTTGCAGCTGCGATCAAAATTCAGTAGGTGCGATTCCACCAGACCTGATGAGCTTCAGCAGTCTTTCAAAATCCAAACTTGATCCGTTGACTATCCGAATTCCATCCGAGGCCCTCAGGACCTCAACCAAACACACCAACCAACCAGTCCTAAAATATGATACGAACTTAGTCGATCCCTCAAATCACATCAAACAATATCAAAAACATGAATCGCACCCCAATTCAAGCCTAATAAAAACTAAGGAATTCCAACTACTATAGTTGATACTGAAACCTATCAAATCAAGTCCGATTGACCCCAAATTTTGCACACAAGTTATAAATGATATAGCGGACCATCTCCCACTCCAGGAACCCCAATCTGATCCGTGTAACCATGAAGTCAACTCTCGGTCAAACTTCTAAACTTCCAAAGCCTCTAATTTTTCAACTTTCGCCATTTCAAGCCTAATTCAACTACGGACCTCCAAATCACTATCCGGACATACTCCTAAATCCAAAATTACCCAACAAAGCTATCAGAATCATTAAAACTTTATTCCGGAGTCATTTACACAAAATTCACATCCGATCACCCTTTTTAACTTAAACTTTCAAAACTTGAGACTAAGTGTCTCAACTCATTCCGAAACATCCCCGGAACCGAACTAACTACCCCGACAAGTAATATAGCAACTATTAAGCATAAAATGAGTAGTAAAATTAGAGAATGGGGCTACAACTCTCAAAACGACCGGCCGGGTCGTTACATATATTTACCACAATATGTTTTCTTACACGAATAACTATATGTTGCACTTTCAAGAGAGATATCAATATCGACAACAAGGGTTCTAATTATGGCAGAGTAACCAAAGCATTGGAAGAAAATATATACAAAAAAATCATCTATAAAGAAGTGTTCGGTAAGATACCATCACGTTGGATACCTTTAGACTACAATTCAAAATTATCTACTTAACATGACTAAAATTGATCATTTATGTAAGTTCAGATGATGTTCTTCCATTTTGAATTCACGTATTAAGCTAAAGTAACATTATTTTTCGGTATTTAGATAATTGTTGTAGTATTATATATAAAATTTCTCTTATTAATTAAATTTTGTTGTTCCTTCGTACAAATAAATATTTAAACAATCATGTGTCATTATAAACGTGCAATGCACGTTTATAGATACTAGTTATTATAAAACATGAATATAAAATTGATTGACCAAAATATCCTTAAAATATCAAACTATTTTTTAAAACATGTTGGATAAAATTGCCATATTTATAACTTTCCAAAGTTTTAAGACTTCAAATTCAATTAAATTTTGTGTTCATGAAAACATTTTTACTACTATCTTTTAACCACTCAAATAGACTCCCATAAGGATTAAAAAACCAAGAACATGACTTTAATTTATTAGTTTTAAGAGTCTTTTTTTCTTTTGAGACTAACATCAAGTACTACTACAAAAAAATAAAAAAAGTACGGTAAGTATTAAAAAACTTATTCGTTCTAAATTGTTTAAGAAAACATAATTTCTTTAACACAAGCGGGCTCAAATTACAGGTGCAGTCAAGTCCGAAAAGATAAATTGCAATAAAACGGGTCTATAAAGACAAAATTATGGTACTTATTAATGTCTTTCTTTAAATGAAGGGTTTTGAATAGGATTAAAGTCATATATTGTGGTAGTGCAAAGGTTCTCTTTTTTTTTTTTTTTTTTTTTGCATCATAAGTGAACTTCACATATTAGTTAGTATTATTAATAGATTATAAATTGATGTTTAATGTATATATTTTTTGCTCATTGTCCATAGATAGTGCAACAGTTTCTTCTTTGCATTATTAGTGAATTTCATATTAGTTTTCATTTTTATTAGCTAATAATTACATAATTGAGTAAATATATATAGTACAACAAACTTCAAATTGAAATTTAGATCAACAAAAATTTCTCAAAATATTAATCAAGTTTTACACCCTTCACAAAATAATGTATTTCCTTAAAAATTATCGTATGTTAGAAAAATTATAATTGAAAAATAAGCAAATATTTTGAAGCTCATATTTAATTTTAAATATGATTTTATTAGATGATCAAACTAGAGTTTTTAAATTAGATAAAATTGTAAATTCTCATTCACATTAACTTTTCAACTTCTTGAATTGCTCTTGGATCAAACTTTCTCCGCTTGGGAGACATTCAAGCGGTAGAATTTTCCTAAATCAAACAAAAAATGTATGTTCATATAATATATTAGTTGTTGTATATCCTTAAAATTATTTCGTAAGTAATTGGTTTGTATTAGGTTTAAGCTTTGAGTGATTTCGTTTGTATTTTAACTACACTAACTTCATCCCTTTCTCGTGTACTTTCACACGAGTAAATATCTATTTTTATTTAAATATGACATCTCAGTTTGAATTACTAATCAACATAAGAATCCTATTCTCAATAACCTACTAATACCATATGAATTTTAAATTAAAAATTAGAAAAAGCTTAGAGTTATTTGATGTACAAAACATCAAGTGCTATGATCATTAAAATAACATTTATGTGTTTCTCGAGGTAAAAAATATTCTCAAGGTAAATTTATCAATTGAGATAACCGTTGTACGTCAATTAGTTTTATTGACAAAATAATATAATAATCAAAATAATGTGCCAAAACTCAAGCGTAGAAAAAGTACAAAATTGAGCGATGATCAATTAATTAGAAAAATATGAAAAGTAACACGTGTAGATAATTCAAAAAATATTTTTCTTTCACGTAGCAAGAAGCCAAAGCACGAAGCAAGTATTAGAGCAAACTTTAGATAAAAATGATTACCGTTCAGAATCTTTAAGCAAGTTCATATGGTTCAAACCAAGTCTTCTCATATATTTCTAGAACTTGCTATTTTATTCACATAAGTAACCACAACAAATAGTGTTGATAAAATATAAATTGTGTGTGTTAGCTAAATTAAAGAGAGAAGAATCTATCTATGCTCTTTCTAGCAAATGATTGATTGATTTTTTCAAGTAAATGAAAAGAATTACCTAACATTTTTTGTTTCAATTTTTTCAGCAAACATAAATGATCTTCCCAACAAATAATTTATTGATTCTCAGAAAAAAAAAATGATAACAATTACGAGAATTACCTAAATATTTTGTTTGTGATGATTCACGGACAATAACGTGCGAGGTACGTTTACGAAAATTAGTTATCTTTAAACTAGAGAATTCTCATATGCATATACAACTTCACATACGAGTATAAAAAGGAGAGGGAAAAGTGTGAAAATATTGGGTGTGTAAGTATTTTTCGACTGGCAGTCTGGCAAAGAGGAAAGAGCCAGAAACCGCTAAGAGACATAAAGTCATCATTACATTTTATAGCAACGCAAGCATGATTTTTTAAAAATAATTATTTTAAATTATTTATCATTTTAAAAATACAAGATAAAATTAATTATTTTTTATTTTATTCTTAATAGTAATTATTCTTGAAAATGAAGACAGCATATAACTTGAATAAATATTTAATAAAAAAATTATATCTTAAAATATAAAATAAAAATAAAATAATTAAAAAAAATTAATTAATATTTATTAAAAAATATGTAAAAGTAAAAATTGAAAACGCCCTACATTCTGCCAACCCCGATCTCTGCAACTCTCTTTACGTCACGCCACAGGCAACCATTTCTCCTATCTTCCCCTCCTCACATACTAAATTTAGTACTATACGATTTTGCGTATAAAATTTAATTTATGTATTATAACAGCGAGGTTGTAAATGTATTACAATGTGCAGATGAAATGAATTTGAATCTATTAAAATTGTGAAAGTTGTGTTAAATAATGTCTGGTTATTAAACAATATCAAACACTTGAAAGCGTAATGGTCCATAAATAAATTAAAAGAAAAATAATATTTAATACGCACATTGGAGCTTCAACTAATTCAAATTTGACACTATAAGGTGTTAAATAGACAGATTTAAAATTTAAAGTTTATTGATTTCAACCTTAAGTTAACATACACTAATAATTGATGCACAATCAAATACTTATAAATATTTAATGAATTTTTTAAATTATATAAAATTTGGGGAAAAGTTATTCGGGTTCCCACGTAGCTTACGTGGTAGATCGATCCGCCCATATTAAAAACAAATGTAGCATTTGAATCATTGCCTTAATATGTAACGCTCGTGGTTTGTGTTGATAATAATGAAACAGTTAGTATTAGTCACAAGATAAGAACAGATTATACTCATACAAGCCTCACACATTATGCTCCTCCCTGTCAAAAAACTGCTTTCACATTATGCTCCTCCCTGTCAACCAAAAAAAAAATAAAAAATAAAAAAATAAAAAGAAAAGCAGCAAGAGAAGAGCTGTCAATTATTCTGCTGATTAACAATGGTTAAGTCATTAGAGGCATGTAACATCCTCGCCAGAGATTAAATACAATGATTTTTTTCTTTAAAGAGAATGAATATTGCATGATAAAATATTTAATTCACGGGGGAAAACACACAGTTATGTATTGTTATTAGATAAATATGCTCACTTTCGATTTTGAAACAATAATATATCCTCCGTCCCAAACAAGTCGAGCTCGGGTATATGAATCCTAACTGATTATGTTTCTCCCTTTAAATTCAACTCAAAGTATAAATAATATTATTTCAAAAAATAAAACTTGTGTTTAGATAGGTGAGATTTAGTTAAGAAAATCTTAATTTGGTTGTAATCTAGTATTGGCAATTAGACTATTTAATCAGGAGATTGAAATGTGACTGAGATCATCAGGGGTATTGGGGCCCTTATTGAGTGAGAAATTTTTTTGTACAAAAGTGCTTTAGCTACCGTTTTTTGTTTTGAAGCCAGTAACGGCATTTTGGCTTATGATTGTATTTTGGTTTGTTCTCTTTCCCAGCGAATCATCCCTTGTATATCTCTACTATCTTTTGTCACCCTTCTCCACTTCTCTTCCTATTCAATATTCATCCTCCTCAATCCCCATTTCTCCTTTTTTTTCCCTCTACACTTCCCCCTACCC
>MCJB01048166.1:136254-148928 GCA_002018475.1 Nicotiana obtusifolia | reverse complement strand
CCCCCCCCCCCCCCAAAAAAAAAACCCTTTATCTTCATAAAGAATATACATATACATAACTTAGTATACACTATCAGATCACTAAAAAATGAATGAAAAGAATGACCGTGATTGTTTGATATGGGAAAATCAAGGGTGGTCAGTGTTGAACTCGAATAACTTAGATGGAAGTGAAGAGAAGTTTGCGGGTGACAAGTTGTCAGATCCAAACAGGTCAAATACTAGTCATGATCAACCGCGGACAGCCGCTAAGGAGACTAAAGCGGCTGCCCGCGGCAGAAAAAGAACAGCGAGCGGCCGCAAAAAGGGTGATGAAGCAAAGTGTGGTGGTGAAGGAGGTGGTGAAGGAGAATCAGATCATGAGATACACATATGGACAGAGAGAGAAAGGAGAAAGAAGATGAGGAATATGTTCTCTAATCTTCATGCTTTGCTTCCTCAACTTCCTCCTAAGGTAAAATGTTTTGTTTATTTAAATAGCAAATGGTTGGTTTTTTGTCTAAATCCATCGATCAAGTAAAGGGAATTGGATAGAATTCATAAATATTTCAAACTTATTTTCTTATAAACTTTTTTTTGCTACATCAGCCCCTATTAATTCTTATTTCCCCTCCTCAATAATTTTGAAAAATAAAAAATAAAAGTGCGTTTAGAGAAAAAGCTTGTAAAGAAAAAACGTAGTAGTACTTTTTTCTACACACAAAGAAAAAGAAAATGCTTCTTTAATTTGTTTGGTTTAACAGTATGTGATGTTCCAACCTTTCTACATCGAGTAAGCTTACTTAAGGGAGACATGATAATGTAACTTGATTTTCTTTTTATTGTATATATCACAAAGTACAATTAATACGGTTCATTAGTGTCTCAAACAGTTCAGACAAGGTGATATATAAGTTCCCCTTATTATATATATCTACATGTTGATTACAAATGGAATAAGCATTTTCTTTTTACGAGAGAATCAGATTCTTTTTAAAGATATATCGCGGATGCTTAGCATGAGCTAATGATTAACAATGGTTAAGTCATTAGAGGCATGTAACANCCCCCCCCCCCCCCAAAAAAAAAACCCTTTATCTTCATAAAGAATATACATATACATAACTTAGTATACACTATCAGATCACTAAAAAATGAATGAAAAGAATGACCGTGATTGTTTGATATGGGAAAATCAAGGGTGGTCAGTGTTGAACTCGAATAACTTAGATGGAAGTGAAGAGAAGTTTGCGGGTGACAAGTTGTCAGATCCAAACAGGTCAAATACTAGTCATGATCAACCGCGGACAGCCGCTAAGGAGACTAAAGCGGCTGCCCGCGGCAGAAAAAGAACAGCGAGCGGCCGCAAAAAGGGTGATGAAGCAAAGTGTGGTGGTGAAGGAGGTGGTGAAGGAGAATCAGATCATGAGATACACATATGGACAGAGAGAGAAAGGAGAAAGAAGATGAGGAATATGTTCTCTAATCTTCATGCTTTGCTTCCTCAACTTCCTCCTAAGGTAAAATGTTTTGTTTATTTAAATAGCAAATGGTTGGTTTTTTGTCTAAATCCATCGATCAAGTAAAGGGAATTGGATAGAATTCATAAATATTTCAAACTTATTTTCTTATAAACTTTTTTTTGCTACATCAGCCCCTATTAATTCTTATTTCCCCTCCTCAATAATTTTGAAAAATAAAAAATAAAAGTGCGTTTAGAGAAAAAGCTTGTAAAGAAAAAACGTAGTAGTACTTTTTTCTACACACAAAGAAAAAGAAAATGCTTCTTTAATTTGTTTGGTTTAACAGTATGTGATGTTCCAACCTTTCTACATCGAGTAAGCTTACTTAAGGGAGACATGATAATGTAACTTGATTTTCTTTTTATTGTATATATCACAAAGTACAATTAATACGGTTCATTAGTGTCTCAAACAGTTCAGACAAGGTGATATATAAGTTCCCCTTATTATATATATCTACATGTTGATTACAAATGGAATAATCAATTACATGCACTTGGGTTTTCCCACAAAAGAGAAGAAAAAAACAATAGAGAACTTCCGGGTTTTTCGCATGTCTTATATAAGATGCCTCGTACCAATATTTTTTTATAAACACTATTCATATAAAGAATATTTAAATTATTTATGTATTTTAATCTGCCTTATTTTTCGGATTACTTGTAAGTAGCAACGTAGAGTTTAACTTAAAACTACTAGACAGTGCAAACAATTACACTACCATAGCATTTAAAAACCTATTATATGTAACTTGCAAAACATGGTTAATGACCCCTATGAAAAACACTCTTTTATATTATCACTGTACAAAAGTTAAACTCGCGTTTATATTTGCAGGCTGATAAGTCCACCATTGTTGATGAAGCAGTGAACTACATCAAAACACTGCAGAATACTCTTCAGAAGCTTCAAAAACAGAAGCTAGCAAAGCTTCATTGCTTAACAGCTACAATGAATAGTAATGATCTTTCGATAATTACTTCACAGAAATTACTAGAGAGTAATAACAGGGAGCTATTTTTGGCTGATCAAGGATCTACCAGTAACTCAACTGCTATTACACCAACCAATAATAATAATAATTATAATACAACTCCCCTTTTGAATACTCCAGCAGTATTTCAAACATGGACTTCTCCGAATGTGATACTAAATGTTTGTGGAGAAGAAGCTCATATTAGTATTTGTTGTCTCAAGAAACCTGGAATTTTAAGTGGCATTTGTTTTGTTTTGGAGAAATATAAGATAGAAATGGTATCTGCTCAAGTTTCATCAGATCATTATAGAAGCTTGTACATGATTCAAGCCCATGTAAGTCCATTCTCCATTCTCTATATATCTCCTTTCTTCTTCTTTTTAATTACTGGTATTAGTATGTGTTATGTTTAGGTTGGTCGTTCTGAAGATTGCGTTAACTAGGTTTTCTAGTTATCAGCAGAAGAATTAAAATACAAGTTTGGAACATCCTAAACCTAAATAAGGAGCAGCTATTTGAGTCATTATATATCATAGCATACTGATCATCATTAAGGTCAGGGAAATGGGACACACACAAATAAAGACACTAGTTTTTATTACATAGTTCGTCCAGTAGAGGTTTAGAAAAAACAAGAATTATTTAACAGTTTTCTTTTTTCAGATTCACCTTTACTACTGCTCTAATTGTGTGAAGTGAGATATTTACTTCAAACAGAAATAAATGGTAGTGAGTATTAAATATCTTTCTCAAGAGATATCCGGTATAGTATTTTTTTTCCTTCTAAAAGCGTCGCTCACCTAGCCTGGCCCTTGGGTTTTGTTTGAAAATTTTCGTTTTGCGACGTAAACCACAATAGCTTTGATTTTCAGAAATTATGTTAATGACTTGGTTCTGAAAAATGTTGATTTGAATATTCATAGGCATCAGGTGGAAGTACATTGAATCAATTCTCCGAAGCATTGACAGTGGAAGAAATATACAAACAAGCAGCAGGAGAGATAATGCTGTGGGCAACTTCCAAATGATACAGCTATAAAATACGAGAGTTGAAGAATTTTGCGATTTTTAATTTATATACGGAGAGGAGGAATGAAAACAGTGGAATTTGGTCCATTTTCTTCCAAAGATAAAGAAAATTGTTGGTTTCAGCAGTGGCAGCTATAAGTAAAATATAGCGAGGTTTTATTTCATGTAGATGCTTTAAGAGCTCAAGAATATCATGTTACTTAGCTTTTATTTATTCTAATTATCTAGTTCTTCTTTTTTTGTAATTTTGTCCATCCAGAAATTAAACAGAAAAAGAAATTGCAAGCACTATCATCAACTAGGATGGATAATGGGATGGGGAAATGCGAAAAGATGCTACTGTTGACTATTGCTGAAATTCTTCCACTAGTATTTCTCAGTCCTAATTTGTTGTACGGCATATTTAATTTTAGTAACGAACAATTAGTGCAAGAAGGTGGGAAAATAGTCTTTTTATAATAGGATATTTTACTAGCTTTTGAAGGTTTGTAGGACTAGTGCAAGAAATACTTGTTATAACTTATGGGAAGTTTGAAATTGTTGTTATTCTTACATCAATAATGAAGAAAACGTGAGAAAAATGTCGAATATACATATGGTATGTGCTTGCTCCATATGTGCTTGCTTCCATCAAGAGGTGAACTTATATTTGGGCAGTTCCAAATTGGTTGAGGGATATTTTAGATTGTTCTTCTCCTACAATAAATAGGATATCGATCTTTCATTTCTTATAAGAAAAAATATCAACTTTATCCTTCTACTTTCCAAATAATTTACATTTGACCTCCATTTCACTGTACACAAGAATAAAAAAATAAAAATAAAAACGTTAAAAATGCCTCTATCTTTAATGAAGCTCCAGCTGGGACGAATTAGTTCAATACTTGCAACAACGAGGGGGACAAGGGTGAAATTCAAAAAATAGTCAGATATATCAGTGATAATTGAAAAATAGTCACAGTTTCAAAAGTAATTGAGATTTAGCTAATTTTCATGTAAAGATAAATCTGAATGAAAACACTGTTCAAAATCCGAAAAATATTCCAGCATATTATACTGGAGTTCCAGCATAATATACTGGACTTCCAGCATAATATACTGGTGCAGCATAATATGCTGGAAGTTCATACACAGGTGCTCCAATCTCCAGTATATTATGCTGGAACTTTCCGTGTGTTGGAGTTCCAGCATAATATGCTGGAAGTTCATACACAGATGCACCAATCTCCAAGTATATTATACTTGAACATTTTGTATTGCAGCAAAATATTGGCTATTTTTTAATCTTTACGAACATTGGCTATTTTTCAATTACCAATCCAAAAACTGGCTAGCCCGTGCTATTTTCAAGGGGGAGAATGACAAACTTTCAGCTTCAATTGGGATAGGGCGTGGCCCAACAATTAGACTTGTCCAACACTATCACGGTATTATGTAAACATGGGTAGATATGACATCACGTAGCCCTTTTAAGGGGCTGCTATTTAGGAATTAGCCAACTTATCCTGAATTTTAATTTTTTGGTTCAATTTTCGAGACACTAAATTGTCCTAAAATTAAAATTATTAATTTATATTTTCAGGCAAAAAATAAATGCTGCTTAATCCCTAAATACCAGCCCTACAAATGGTTGTTTGGGTACTTCCCCCAACGTAAAGGGCTACAGTATTTTGAGCCTTTTGGCCAAGCTACCAAAAATTACTTATTTTGAAAAGTGATTTATTCAAAATCACTTTTTTAAAAGAACTTTTGCAAAATAACAGTTTGTGTTTGCCCAATTCATTTGAGTAGTACTTTTTGCAAACTCATTGTGTTTGGCCAATCTTTTCAAAAATAATTTTAAGTATTAAATTACAAAAATGCGTAGTAAAAGTTTAATTTGCGATTAGTATTACTTAGAAAAGAAAATTAAATTTAAACATTTATTATAAAAGAATTTAATTAAAATATAAAACGTAAAGTAAAAATATAAATTAAAAATTTCAGTCAACATAAAATATAGTGACTCAAAAGCATTAACATGGAGTGTTTCGTATTACTTATTGTTTACATGATAATTTAAATATATCAAAATGCATCATTCAATTTAAATTTAAAATGTACTCTTAGGAATATGAGAAAGAAAATAAAAATATGATTAAAATAAAAAAGAGAAGAAACGTATAGTGGAAATAAAAAGAAAAATAAAAAGTAAAAGAAAAAGATTAAATTAATGAGGTATAGTTTGAAAAATATAAATTTATTGTAAGATTATTTCTTTTTCTAGATCAAAATTAATTTTCTGCATTTTTTTTTTGCTTCTGCTACTATTTATAAGAATTTTTTTATTTTGGCCAAACACTTTAAATTTATCAAAATAATTTTTTTCTACCAAACAGGCTCTTAGATTTTTCAAAAACAAAAAAAAAAATCCTTAGCCTCCCCTTGGCCGAACAAGCTCTTAGAATGCAATCCTTTTCGTTCAGTGTTCAATGAAGCCCAATAAGGAACCTATTCTTTGTATTGCGCATTCACTCACTTCCAAAGACTGGCGGAACTTGAAATAGGAGAGTCAATGCATCTAACTTTTGCTGTGAATTCGGGTTTCGATTTCTTCAATTTTTGGAACTAAAATCAAAATATTCAGATATTATATAAAATTAACTTATAATATTTTTTACAATTAATGTAACAAAATGTTTACTCTTAGCTTCAGATAACAATTAAATTTATACGTGATTTTAAGAACACGTGATTTGGCTTGATACAAATAAGGAATAATAAAATAAAGATTAAATTCAGTATATAAATTGAGAGAGAATGCAAACTACAAGCCTAGCATAGCTTGGCCTCGATTGATTTCTTTAAGATGGACAAATATGAATCAAATGAATAAAGAAATAATAAGAGCAGACTTCTTTTCTGTATATTGATAATTGTTTTTTGAGATGCCTTTTACAATTGCGCTACCCCTTTATATAGGGAGGAGAATCATTCTTATACAAGGTAAAAAATCTATTTACAAGGTAAAATATCTCTTAGATTTACTGATTTCAACATCCTTGCTGATTTCCGCCATGATTCTCGCCGAGATATTTACGTATCATGGGATTTGTAGTCCTTCCGTTACGCAAATCTGATAATTTTACCCTGGGACATTTTACCCTAATCGACCTTAACGATTTCACCCCAGGTATCATGGCTTCGAGTTCCGATTCGATGACGCTCGGTCTCGATCTTCGATCCTTGATGCCTCGATCCCAGCCTATCGAGCAGTAGTTATAATTGACACCAACCGTATAAATTCGAATTGGATTTATTCCTACACAAGCGGTCCAAATTCGACTCCACACACAAAGTTTAACAAAAAAAATCGTTAGATAAACAATTACTTGACTCCGTGAAAAATAACGATGTCATTTTTTTTTAGACAAAGGAAGATATTCATGGAAGGATATCTCCTCGCACTCATCACTAGTTTGCGTTGTAGTCAGAATTGTGGTGCACATCCAAAGACGATCTAGATTTGCATGTTTGTCCATGCTTATACCGTAGGAACAATAACAAATGAGAAAAAGTGGAAGAGAAAATGGTTGGAGCATGTGACCCCAAAATTGACACTAGAAGGGGGAAAAGTCCAAAAGCCCATGTGATTCCGTTTCAATTGTCATATTCCATTACATTACTCAATACTTTACTGTAGCACTCACTGCTATTACAAACCAATGTTTCGTCACATTTAAGGGTCATTTGATCGGTAAAAAAATTTGAAACTCAATATGTATATCTCCCAAAACTTGGTGTAAATATAAGTTACAAGTTCTAAAAACCGTACTGAACAGTCCTATTTATCATTGTTTATAAAGATGTAAAAAAAATAAGAAAAAAACATAATAGAAGGTGGTTTCGAGGCCTGCGGACATAGGCAGGTGTACCTTGAAGTCTTCAAAGAAAGCCTCTCACGTGCTAATACCGAGACAGATAGGATATATCTGGATCTGCACAAAACATATGCAGAAGTGTAGTATGAGTACACCATAATGGTACCCAATAAGTGTCAAGTCTAATCTCGATAGATTAGTGACGAGGTCAGGTCAAAGCCCTCTTGGAAAAATTTAATGCAAGTAGCAACGATACATATAGTATTTATTTTTGTATACTCCCTTCTTCCCAAATATGATGATACTTTTCGAATTTTAATAGTCAAACATGTTATTTTTTTACCATGATTTTTCATATTTTTTTTAAATATTTTAACTTAATAATTATTATAATTTATAATACTCTTCGTATAGTTTTCAAATATATAAATTTATTTTAAAAAACTTAAAAATTTTATGACCGAATTCATGAACAAAGTTAAAGAGTTTAACTTTCAAAATCCAAAAAAGTATCACCTTTTGGGATGAAGGAAGTACCTATCACTGCATTCTATAAAGTCACAAATCTAATTAAAGAGGCATTTAGGGAGTCTCTTTCTCTTACGTTAAAGATTTTTAGTCTTTTATCCTCTCATACAAATCACTTCAATTATTGGCAATACATAAAGTAAAAAATGTCACCATCTCTTGAGAGAGTTGACACAAGCGAGACAAAGTCAGGCAGGTCAGTAAAGTGGATCGACCCGGTCCAATAACTCCTCGTACACCAGGGGTTTAATAGGGTCACGCTATAGGTCCTTTGATTATTTGCAAGAAGGCACATCTGTTTTTATTACCATTATTTTTAAGGCACATCTGGTTTAATGAGATAGTCCACGGTCAAAGGAAAGTTGAACTATCCCTTTCCTTCATCTTCCAATTAGTGTGACCACCACCTTGCATTACAACTCTTTAAAAATTATATGAATTAAATAAAATAATGTTTGAATTTTATGTACAATGTGCAAATACCTAAAAGTCTTTATTGATAAATCAAAAAGATAACTTTATTTGAAATAATCATCAAGATAAAGATGCACACTCCAAGTGAAATACTATTTTCTTTAAAAAAAAAAAAATATATAGTTATTGTAGTAACAGTCATCACAATATATAACTTAAATTTTGAAAATAACACGGAAAGAAACTTTAGGTAAAGAGTTTATGTTATGGGTTAATACAATAACTAACTTTTTTTTTGTGTTACCGCAATTGGAAAAGAAAAAAAAACAACAATTTTCCAGCCAAAAAAAAATTGTTTTCTTAGGTACAAAAATTACATACACCGGAATAATACCCTATTTACCAAAATCTAGACACTTGGTTTTTTACCTCGAATTACAAAAATTGGGGGAGATTGTGCAAGACATTGAGGTAAGAATGGTGAACTCCTCAAAAAGGAACGACGTCGCTGTAAGCAAAATAATCATCCGAATTGGCGATGGAGTCCTCTGGCCAACAGTCGCGAAGCTGCTTCAACAGCATTTGCGCTTTTCTCTTTGCGCGTTCTGTACAATCGCTTTGGACTAACAACAGCAGTTGAGTCAAGACGCCGGCGGCAACTGCTTCCTTTTGAGCTTGTTCCGATGCCAAGCAGAGCGATAGCAGAGCACCGGCGGCATACTCCGTCGCACGCTCCGATACTTTCAGGATGGTTTTCACCAGCAGAGGCACCGTTAACGCGTGCGACGCTAACGCCGCGCATCCGGATGGAATCCTGGAGAGGAGTTCGATCGTGGCAAGTGCTCTTTCCGCATCGCATTTCTCGAAATCCTGTAGCCTGTCAATTAGCGCTTCCACCGCTCCGGCGGCCACCGCCTTTTGACGGTGTTGCTTCACTAGGCATAAAGCAAACAGCGCCTTGATTCCGACTTTCAACGCTCTCGGATAGGCCAATGGATAATTGAGAATTCCGACAACTCCTTCGAAGACGTCATCTATATTGCTGATTTGTGCACGGAGCTCCGATGATCTTATTCCGGCGACGACAACCTCAATTAAAGCAGCTGAGTTGACTCGGACATCGATAGAAGGATGAAAAAGCAGAGAAACCAGGTAACTAACTCGGTCCGGATCGGAAGCGACAAAAAAGCATTCACCTTCAGAGAGCTGGAACATAGAGAGAATCGCGAGAGACTCGTGATTCAACTCGGACGAGTCGGAATCCATGCGATAGAACACAATGGACAAAAGGATTTCACGAGCATTGTTCGCCGAAATTACGGATCGATTCTTATCCGAGTCACGAGCGAGTCCTCTGAGTCTCCTCAACGCCGAAAGCCTAGACTTCAAATGATTTGACTCGGCCGTTGCTTGATTCAGCAACGACCGGACCAACACCGGATCAGCCGGTTGTTTCGGCGTCGGAATCCGCTCAACGCCGAAAGCCCGGTTCGAAACACACCAATCCTGTATAAGCCGGCGAAGAGTATGATTTGAAATAAGAGAGAAATCGCTGAGCGGCGCCCTTGTCACAGGACACGTAGTATTACCAGTGGCCACCCAGGACTCAATGCTTTGCCGGTCGTACGTTTGACCGGTACAAACGGTCACCGGATCCTGCATAAGCTCCAAGGAAATTGGGCAACGAAAGTAGTATGGAATTTGAACGCCCACATCCAAAGGGTCTAAACTTCCAGGCATGTTACTTGAACTCTGTTTTCTTCTTTATCTGCTTTAAGGGGTAGCAGTGAATTGAGTCTTTGGGTATCAGTAAATGTTTGGTATATATATAGAGAAAAAAGCTAAAGCTAAAAGGGAGTCTGCAAATTCTCTTTTACTTTTGTTTGGGAATTTGCTCGGTCTTTATACGGAGAGAAACAGAGGGACATACCCAACAGGCCGTAGGACTCTTCTCTCTGTTTTGCTCAGTTCTTATTCTGACCAAATGGTACCAACCCAAACCCTTAGTACCCTCAACCCCCACACGTGTGGTTTTCATTTATTTACTACGCTGATCTGAACTTGTTCATTTAACCATGGTTACGTTGGTCTCTGGTCAAACCTAATTTGTGATAATTGCGGCCCACACTTCATGCTCAAATCTAACTCCTGTTTACGTCAAATGGCATTATTGATGAAATTTGAATGGTCCAATTCGATTGAGAACAATACATCATGCACGGTCTATTATTGCACTAATGCCATTGGTTTTTCTTTTCCCTTTTTGGTCGTATTGTCTATAATCTATATTAGTAAAAAATACCAACTAATTATCGAAAACTTAGTCATAGACAGTGTAAAATTTAGAACAAATTCAATACTTACATAGATATGTTTCCTTTTGTTATCTAAATCGAACTGCATTGGACAAGTAACTCCGTAAAACTTGATGAATTAAAATAATGTTACCCGCTAACAGGGAATTTATTATTTATCCCGTCAGAGATTTAAACCACTTAATTTGGGTTGTTATTAACAAATTATATTAATTCACAATCGCTTACCATAAGAGTTGATTTAGCTAAAAGAGCTACTATTATACTAAAAAGTAATGATGGTTAGGGTATTAAATTAAATTGGAGAAATGTATTGAACATTCTTTTCCGTTTCAATTTCTTTTTCCATGGGTGAGTGTTACAAATTCTTTTTTTTTTTTTTTTAATTCTCTAAAAGTTCATTTGAATACATGCCTTAAATGACCCATTTTATTATTTTCTACTTGTGACCAGACAATATCATTTTGATTTAGGTTTAAGCCATACAATGAATTCAAATCTTGTTGTACACTCAAAATCAAACTCAAGTTTGACTAGTCAATATCTTATGATATGGAAAATCACTTTCGATCGGTATGTCTTAAATGCAAATCATCTTTAACAGAACATAACCTCGAACTACTTTCTGTTTTCGTAGTTATGTCGCTTGAATTTGCTAGTTTCTAACCCTCTAAGTTGTCAATTTCTTTTACTTGTTTCATGATAAAGCCCTCAAATAAAATAGAAAATTCATCCACATATTGCGTCAAAGAATAAGTATGCTAGGTTTACCCTTTTGCTTCCCCTGAAAGCTCCTTTCCAAACTGCTTTTCTCTGTGGGGTTATGAAGAAATTGGCATCAAACTTCAAAGTAGACAGTTATTATGAAAGCAATTGATTATCCTCGAGAATTTTCTCTTTGGAGCATATTCCAATTGCTAGGACTGTGATTCAGTAAATAGCATCTCCAATATGTCAGTCCAGTTTTACTGCAAATAGACGAATATCCTAATTTCTTTGGCAGTCAAATGATAATAGTAGAGAAACTGATATTCGATGTGCAATATTGAGTTGAATTGCAGGAGAGTATTTTTCTACCTAAGTAAAGTCCTCATTAATACCAATGCGTTTTGAATTTGTGAACATTTAAGACATGGGTGCAGATTTCCAAGATGACCATTATAGTATATCAATAATACTAGTAGTTCTGGTTCTTTTTTAATATATATATATATATTGAGACAGAATTGATGGCGGAGAGATTGTAAATTTAATAATGAAAGGATAAGCTAAGGAGGTTTCCAGGCAAGATCAAAGAACAAAAATCAATCCATTCTAATCTCTAGCAATCCAATAGCCGATTTGGTCAAGCTTCTCAAATCTTAAATATTTTTTTAAAGTTAAAGTATTTGGCTAAACTTTTAAAAGAAAAAAGTGCGTTTGAGGAAAAACAGAAGCAGTTTGGAGAAGCAGAAAAAAGTATATTCTTTCCATAATCATTTTTTTGAAAAGTATTTTTAAGAAAAATACACTTAAAAGCAATTTTTAAAAGTTTGGTCAAACAATAATTGCTGCTCAAAAGTACTTTTTAAATTAATTAATCAAATACAAATTGTTTCTCACCAAAAATACTTTTGATAAAAATACTTTTCAAAATAAGATGATTCTTACAGCTTTGTTAAACCGGCTACAAAACGAAAGCTGAGGAATTAGGTGGCTCCATCTTAAATTCAGCTAGTATTTTGTCAATAAAAAGTATGTGAAGTGCATTTTTGTTATGCTTTTATGATATTAGACTGAAACAGCTTAAATGAAACGGCATGAAGATTAGAGAGTGCCGATTCATATAATTCATCTCGACTTCCTAGAATTAAGACTAATTATTGTTGTTATTGCATACTATAAAATAACAGCATAAAATTTTTAAGCAATCAAATGTGTTAAATGTTTGCATTGAACAAGAGTTGATAAATGAACTGATCAGAAATTTAGAATCGGTCAAATTATAAACTGAATCAAGCTCAAACTCTTTGTAATTTCTATAATTAAAAAGATGACTATGTGGAAGAGG
>MCJB01048166.1:104009-136197 GCA_002018475.1 Nicotiana obtusifolia | reverse complement strand
GGGGGGGTGGTCAAAGGTCAAAGATGAACAGAGGAATGTGCGGGGGCCAGGTTGTCTCTAGCTTCTCTTTATTCGAGTAGTAGAAGGAAGCTGCAAAAATACTCCCCCTATTCCCTGATATATATTTCCCTCTCTTGGATAGTTGGATGACACCACACTTAAAGGCACTAACTTTTTCCTCTTTTTTTTATTTATTCTTCTCCTTTTTAAAAAAAAAAGAATTTGTGGGATGCTCCTTTAAACGTGGTCCCCATTTAAGAGTGGGACCTTCCACGAAATCAACAAAACGATGTTGATCAAGTGGGGTCCACGCAGCAAAAACCCAATTGTGATTTTTCTCTGGAAGTAGAACACAATTGATGAACAGAGAATCTTATCTATTATCCATCACATGTTTGCCTTTTTGTTTTTGTTTAATCAATTGAGAGAAAGGGAAAAGGAGAGGGGTTAGATTATTCCATTTGGGTTTTTGTCCGGGTCGGGTAAAAAACAGTAGGGAATCCGGCAGTGACAGTGAAGAGGGGGCACGCGTGTGGAGACAGACAGTGCGGCCCACAGAGTCAGGCCAACAGTAGGACCGAGTTTTGTCTGTGGTCAACCGGGCAATATTGCCGGTTACAGCTACAGTCGTTGTTTCCCTATGCACGTGCTGCCTTCTCCTTCGCACGTGTCCCCAGCTAAGCCATATGTATCACCAGTTTTCTTATCTTCTATTTTGTAACACAACACTAAACACTTCTTAGGAGTATTTATCAGTGAATTGATTTCTGCCTTTGCTCTGATTGAGAATATTTATAGATTTATACATTTAAAAAATAAGGCTAACAGTACTTGTTAACTCTGTGTCTCGATATGATCTTGTTCACGTTATCAGTCTTATATTCAATACAAGAGAAAATTTACTACATTTAACATAAAATTAATCACGCAAGTACGGTGAAGATTCATATATCTGACATCTATTTGCTTATTGGATATATAATAGGGATTTTTATCTGAATAGCTGGTTAGATTCACTATTTATTTTTCTAGCCGGTATACATAAATTTTATACAATTATATATATGTTACATATGAAATATACATATGTTATATATCAACGAGCTATTTTTAATTTAAGCGGTTGAGTGAGTAGTTATTTAGATTAATTCCTCAATTTTTTAGTTTAAGCAATAGAGTTTAGGGTTATTTAGGCTAGCTAATTCTTCTTTATAATAAGAGTAATATATAGAGAGAGATAGAAGGGAAAACAATGGGAAGATAATGAAAGTGTACGTGGGAGATAGCATCGAACCAACTGCAATTTTAGTCCCCAACTTATTGAATAGAGTTCAAACGTGAAGTTTCCTAGAAAGGCTAGTCAACATTCATCCTCCGGTTCAGTTCAAACGTTCAATGCTAACACAGTAGCCCATGCAACCATGTGTAATTTGTGAAATTGAAGAAAAACAATGGTACTTACAAAAAGCGTGCCAGTCAAAAATGCAGAGAATTAGCTATAACTTTGAGTAATGTACTTGCCAGTCAAAAATGCAGAGAATTAGCTATAACTTTGAGTAATGTACTTAGTTCTGACATAATAATAGTATATTGAAATTGAGATAGCTCTTAGCTTCAAAGTTACCTGAAGTACAAATTAGACATGCTCTGAATTTTTAATTTCTTAAAAAACATTTTTGCTACTTCATATCTAGAAGTATAAAAACAAGAAAAACAAGCTCTTAGATTTCTTTTGACAAAAATTTTGCTTTGCAGCTAAAATTCTGTTATTGTAGGTAACTAAGGTTAATTTTGAGAGGCTTGTCTTTTATGTTTTAATTTTTTATTTTCTATTTTTACGGCTGACATTTTTTTTACGGCACTAGATGAATGATGATGACCCGTTGAAGTAATGAAATCGACCAATAATGATGTATCAAGGTTATATTACTTGTCAGTTAGAATTCTTTTATTCTTTTATGAGAGAAAATGAAAAGAGATTTGAAACAATGGTTAAGAAAATCCCTTTAAACTTTTTTATCTTAAGGAATACAATCGAACGTACAGTAAACCAAAGAGAAATCCTTATCCATATTAAGTTGAGCCAAGAGTGTAAAGTAGCATCACGACAAGTTTGTTTTTGGTGTAACGTACAATATATTATAAAATAATTGGCTGTCAAAGCACCTTTACAAGGAACAATTAGAAAAGCTAAGAAGTGAAAAAGACTGGTTACGAATTAAGATATGAGTGGGGTGGCTCGGAATGTCAATCTTTTAAAACAGTTAAAAAAAAATAAAGCTGGAATGTGCACTGTCAAGAGCCGTTTAATCAAATGAAAATTTGACGTGGTTCCCAACATGTTTTGTTGATGTCACGAGAGTAGCATCTTTTGAAAAGAATAAGTTCGTTCGTTATCAGGGATAACGAGTAATTAATTTTAAAATTAAATTTAAAATAAGTTTATTTCGTATTTAGTTATGATAATTATATTATAATTAATTTTAAAACTAATTATTTCGAAATTGTAATATTATTTTTATTCTTATAGAATGATGGATTAACAATTCTGAAATAAACAAGAATAACTTGTTGTCAACCAAAATGACTCCAAAGAGGCAATAGCATTAAGCTTCGTATTATCATCTTATTTTGATTTATCTTAATCTAACCCCCTCCCTAGATTTGTATTCACTGTAACGCAGAAGAATTTAACAATTGTGCACTGACAGTACAATACAAATTTCATATAATCAGATTAGTTTAAAATCTATGACAAGTAATTTTTTTATAATAATAAGTAATATATGCTACCTGTAAAATATGGTAAGTGACTTGTCACAAATGATATGTATAGTGTGTAATTTAAATTTAGTGCAGAACACAATTTTTCAACCTTTCAGTATTAAAACGTGAATTTTTAACGAAAATTCCTTCCCCCGGAAATCCTTCCGTCTGAAATTCGAGCTTTTAATACTGTTTCGTTTCCTTTATTCATTTTTCTTGCATTTTTTATTCTTAAAATAAAAATCACGTTATTTTCCCCTATTAATCATCTAAGAGGTTATCTCCTCCGAAATAAATACACAGTACCCCCTAATTTTAAAGCATAATTACGTCAAAAGCTTGATCCCTACAAAGGAAACGGGCATCGCTTTTTATCGTGAAGATGCTTCATTTAGGTTTAGTGGATGAAGATGGGATGGTTATTGTCCACACCAGATGCTGCTTGATGATAGAGACAATTTAATTCAAGTTCACAATAAATAGTAAATATTAATTATCTATGCAACACAAATTTAGAGAATAATAAACGTGAAAATAAATTTTTTTTAACAGTCGTAATGTACGGATTAGCTTGGGGGTATCTCGACTAAATCTACAGGGTATTTGCTACTAGGGGTGTTCAAACCGAACCGAAAAACTGCACCAAACTAAAAAATCAAACCAAACCGATTAAAAAACCTGACTAGGTTTGGTATTAAATAAAAAAATTCGAACCAAACCGACATATAAATAATTAATTTATATATATATATATATATTTAAGACTTTATATTGAATTTTCTTTAAAAAATGTAGAATATTTGGGATCCTATCATGTGTTAATCTTGAAAGGTATATTAATGAAAAATTCTTGTTCAACGACTAAGAAAATAACTATCATGTGCTACTAAAAAATTCTCCAATTAAAATATTTTAGTAGATCATATGTTTGTCAATTTTTTTAATATTTACTAAACATATGTTCACTCATCAACACTATATCTAGAACTTTAACAAAGTAAGAATGGAATAATATTCATGTAATAAAAAAATCCGAAAATTCGAAAAATCAGACAAAATCAATATAGTTGGTTTGGTTTGATTTTGATAAAAATTGAACCAACCCGGTCCATGTACACTCCTATCTGCTATCTCCCACCTGTAATAGGTAGTCAGGTACCAAGTAATTCTATCCATCAAGATTTGGATAGATGAGAAGAAATCATCTAATATTTTTTTGCTTATGCTGGAATATAAACATAAGACAATACTTTTTACCCAACTATTACTAATACGCTTTAATTAAAAATAAGTTGAATTCGGTATGTGAATCTGATCATGTCATTCTATTTGAATTCTTGTCAGATCAATATTACACAAAAATTTGTATCAGAAATGACCAATTGCCCTCTAAGTTGATCTAGTTAATTATGTTTACCCTTTTGTTTATTCTTTTTTTCTTGGTGGGGGTTATGCAGGGGATGGGTAGTGGTTGTGAAAGATTGAATTATTGGGAAGCTTCAGAATCACTTTCTTTAAGAATGATATTCTATTGTGTAATTGGGAAGAGAATCACTATAGAAAGATTGCGGTGTTTTCTGAATAATTTAGAGTGCAAAAGAGGCAAAGCCTAGTTGTTTTTGTGATTCGCCCTACGTTTTACAATCTTTGGTGGTGGTAGTCCAAAAATATTTTTTTGATTATTCTAATAATTGAGAGTCCAGAAATAATAATAATAATTGAGAGTCCACTTTCCACGTACTTCGTCTTGTTACTTGCCACGTTTTCATTCAATATCACAAATCTGATGTGGTATTATTTGCCCCAATCAGTATTATGACGTCCAACTTTAGAGCAACTTTTGTTTTCTTGTTTTATTTAGACTATTAAAATTGTTTCTCTCAAACACACACACAAAAAAAATCTTTATCAAGGGTACTAAAATATATAAAATAATTTATAATCAAACAGGGCGGAGTTCTTATCCTTTTCGTCTCTTGTAGATTTTTTTATTTTGTTATGTAAAATTACAACTTTACTTCACGCATATGTAGGCAATTTATTGCATTGGAAAAAGGTTAAGTACATTGGAACAGTAAGCCAAAGAAGCCTTAGCTTAATAGTTTAACAAATCAAAGGTGGAGATGTTGAGATCAAGATATCTCAATTCGGTCATATCAAAAAATGAGTTTATAATTAACTTATATGTTGATTTTCTCTTTACAGATTTTTGTTGGAGATTCACTTCACATCCACTTGGGCCTTTTTTTTTTTTTTTTCTTAGTCGGGCCATTGCACGTACCTTAATGGAGTTTATAATTACTTAATATTTTTTTTTCTTCGCTGAAACTTGAAACTAAGAACAACTACCTTACATCACATTATTACCGACAGACTCCCACTAATATTATTATATTGTACATTGCTCCAATCTTTTAAAATATCATTCGACATATGTGATACTTCTTCCTAAAAAATAATGGGAAATTCAACGCATTTTCGATAATATTGTTAAACTTTTTGAGCAACATAGATATCCCCTCGAAAAAACTGTGTTGAAACTAGGGCAAGCCATGCGGTCAAACCTATCTAAGAATGGGCAAAGACTACAATATAATTTGGTGTGAAAATTTGTGCTCCGTAAAAGGTGGGGACAATTTTGCTGGCTAAGCAACCCAATGTCATGAATTGCTAAAATCTTCATTTGGAAGTTGACTATAACATTTTCTCAAATCATGCGCCCTAAAAGCAAGCATATAATTACACCCAACATGCTATTAACAGTAACAATATACGCATAATCTATAGTTATTATCTAGAATATCTTTTGGAAAATGATGGATTTTTTGAATTAGTTAGTAATAAGTTGAAAAAGGAGAAAGAAAAAAAAAAAGGTACTAATAAGTTGAGAAAGTGTATCAAGTAGACATTCTTTCTCCACTATGAATTGTGCGGGCAACTGTAATTCCCACATTGTGACGTATTTGTAAACTAATAGTTTAGCAATTTTAGTACTAAGGATAATATTGCTTTTGTCCAATCATGTTAGAATACTATAATTGTGGAGATATACGAGATGTTTATTCTGATGTATATGTATAAATTTTGTGGCAAAAAGGAGGGGAATATGCGAAAATTCGTATTCTTGCGATAAATGACCTTGCCATCTTTTGTTTGAACTTGGTCATCTTCTCTATTAAGATACATTAGTTAATTTTACTATTCTCTTAATACCATTATAGGTAACATATATTCAACGACAGGGGATAGAGCAAATAATTTTCACATTACCCATGTATCTTAATCTATTGTAGCTATGATCTGTCTTAATTTTCTTAATTTTATTGACAATTACATGTTTTATGTTTTGGGTCATCACATATCGTAAAAGTTCATTAGATTGTCATAGAGGTTAAATTTAAGTGAATAAGAAGTTACAAATCAAACCACAATATCATGAGTTTAAGTAAATAATGGAGTAAATAATATTGTTCCATCAAAGAATTTCTTATTACTACTTTATTAACTAGGTGAGAACAAGATGCTAATTAAAGTCAGTACCGAGTCATTGGCCTCACTTCTTTTAATAGTCTTTTCCTTAATTATTCCAATAATCTTTCTCCATCAAATTAATTAATGCATTTAATTAGAAACCATGAGGATGTAAAGAAATGAAAGTAAACTATTTTTAGAATAAAAATAGGAATATTCGTTGGTTATGTCACGATGCATGAAACATATTCTCCCACAGGATTACATTTACACCCTACCAACCTACAAAGTCTGATCATCTTAATGTACTACTTAACTTTTCAGGATTAATTAAGTAAAAGTGTTAAATTAGTTTCGAATTTTGAGCCTTGCTCAGAGGAAGAAAATTTCACTTCAGTTTCCTGCAGGTAATACATATCATTGAGACATTAAACTTCGAAACTCGTGAGATTTCAGCCATTGGCGGTGCCTTGAGCCACTAACCTTATGTTTGTATTCCTTAAAGGATAACCTTTTCCTAACTTAATACAATTTGCTTTTAATTTAAGCACTTTGGAGATTATATTTTACCTCACTTTCACACTTTGAAGTGGCCCGTCTGTTAAAATGATTTGTTTAATATATAACACCTGATGCGTATAAGTATTCAATATGTGTAGTGTGTACTTATATATCAATTTATTTGACATTTTTCCCATCAAGAAGGCTTATAGATCAAGAGCCAATCAAATTGAAACAATTCAGTTTAAATTTTGATTTAACTATTCAAAATTTAATAGATATGTACAACATGTTGCAGTTTTATACATATCAAATTGGAGGAAAATGTTTATTTTAAAATGTCAATGAAAATTCACTTGATTAGACTCTTGAAAAGTGAAGAGTGACTAGCATTTCAGCATAGAGGTTAAGAGGAGCACGAATCGTTTTCTTTGACAGTGGGGCATTTTTTATAACTAGCCATTTTTTCGGCCGGTCAATTAAATTTAGCCACATAATCAAAATACAATCATATTTAGTTAGTAAATAAGCGCGGAAATAATTTTTGACAAAAATACCCTGACTCTACTTATTAAATTTACGCGACATGACCTTATTTTCTGTTTCAGCAGAATCTCGCGGCGTCAATCTACAGATTCAAGTAAGCTCTCACGATTATTGTTCTGATTCTTCAAATTTTCTGGTTCAATCTTCTTATTCTTCTCAATGCGTTAATCTACGATTCTTCTCGTTTGTAATTCAGATCGTAAATAATAATAATATCTGCATTGTTATATATTATTATAAATTTTATATGAAAAACGTTTATTCTGTGCTTAATTGTATAATATATAAATGTAATTTAATTTTCAGTACTTTATGCTGTCACTAAGCACCGAAAATGTCTACTTCACTAAAAAACACAATTAAAGTAATAGCAGACGAATTAATTGCAGAACAAAATATCCAGTATAATATGCTGGACCTTTCTAAATTGATATATAAAGGTTACAAACTTCCAGAATATTATTGGGAGAGTATGCATGATTCAAACACCAAGAATATATATCTACATGTTTAAGATTCACTTACTATCATGAATAAAAAGCTGGAATTTTATCGTTAGATATGTCAAAATTACATACTCCAACGTATAATATTGGAGGTATCTTTGATTTAAACTCGAAAAAATGCTGCATAAAATGGTATAGAACAAAACACCAGTATAATATGCTGGACCCTTCTAAATTAATACGTAAAACTTAAAAACTTCCAGCATATTATACTGGAAGTATCCGTCATTCAAACCAGAAGAACACATCTAAGTTTTTAAGTTTTACCTAATGTCTTGAATAAAATGCTAAACTTTTATGATTAAATATGTGAAAACTACAAACTATGCAGCATATAATATTGGAGGTATCTTTGATTCAAACTAGAAAAAATGCTGCATAAAATGGTGCAGAAAAAACACCAGTAGAACATACTGGACCATTTTGAATTGATATGTAAAACTTACAAAATTTTAACATATTATACTGGAAGTATCTGTCATTTAAAGCAGAAGAACACATCTAAGTTTTTAATGCCCTGAATAAAATGCTGGACTTTTGTGATTAGATATGTCAAAACTACAAACTCTTGAGCATATAGTGCAGAATAAAATATCCATTATAATATGCTGGATCTTTCTAAATTGATATATAAAGGTTACAAACTTCCAGAATATTATACGGAGAGTATGCATGATTCAAACACCAAGAATATCTCTAAATGTTTAAGATTCACCTACTATCTTGAATAAAAGCCTGGAATTTTGTCGTTAGATATGTGAAAACTACAGACTCCAGCATATAGTATTGGAGGTATCTTTGGTTCAAACTAGAAAAAATGCTGCATAAAATGGTATAGAACAAAAAACTAGTATAATATGCTGGACCTTTCTGAATTAATATGTAAACCTGAGAAACTTCCAGCAGATTATACTGGAAGTATCTGTGATTCAAACTAGAGGAACACATCTAAGTTTTTAAGGTTCACCTAATGTCCTGAATAAATGCTAAACTTTTATGATTACATATGTGAAAACTACAGACTACGCAACATATAGTATTGGAGGTATCTTTGATTTAAAACCAGAAAAAGTACTGCATAAAATGGTACAGAACTAAACACCAGTATAATATGCTGGACCTTTCTGAACTGATATTTAAAACTTACAAACATCCAGCACTTTATACTGGAAATATTTGTGATTCAAACCAGAAGAATACATCTAAATGTCTATTGTTCCTCTAATTTTCTGAATAAAATGCTGCACTCTTGTGATTTGAAATTTGAAAAGTACAAATTCTCCAGCATATAATATTGTAAATTGCTTTGATTCATCATACGAGAAACAAAAGAGTGAATGGCTAATCTTTTCCCTGTTTCCTGAGTAAAATGCAGGATACTAATATCAAATTATTTATTTACATTAAATGCAGGATGCATACAAATTTCTTGATTATTGCTTTCGATGAAAAATGAACACCAGATTACAAGTATTTAGATCATAAAACAAAGCTTCTGCTTATAACTTATGGGAGTTCATTTGATGAATTCATTAATAAGATTTTTGAAGTTATAGAGTTCGATAGGAACAAGTTTGAAGCAATAGTATGGCTTAATATCAATCTAGGTACCGGCAAGGGAATACGTCACGAACCAAAATACACTATAGGTCGTGAGGGCGCCTAACACCGCCGTCAGGCAAGCCAACGTTAATTCATCAATTTACTTACTCATTTATTACTCTCGAGATTATAATCTCCATTACTTAAACAATATAAAATAGAATTTGCAGGGAAAAAATGATAATAACTACGTGATCTACAATAACAATCCACCAGCAAAAACCCCCAAAATCTGGTATCACAAGTGCATGAACATCAACTAAGAAATATTATATGATACAACATCTGTCTGGAAAACAAGTTAGACAGAAAAATATAAATAACTCTGATGGAGACTCTGCAAACTGCAGATCGGAGCGTGAAATGCAGCTCACGATAAAGTCCCCGCAATAACCGCGCCTCTGCACCAAAAAGACCACCAGACATATAATTACCTGTACAAAAAGTGCAGCAAGTGTTGTATGAGTACGTAAATCAACGCGTACCCAGTAAGTATCTAGCCTAACCCTAGAGAAGTAGTGACGAAGGTGTTAGAATATATAAACAACGCTAGAGGGGGGTGAATAGCGTTTTGCGGAACTTTACCAAATTTTCTTGAACAAGATGTATAATTGAAAGCTTAAGTGCGAAAATAGGATTGCAAGAATATAATTGCGGAAATATAAATAGAGAGCGTACACCCAAATATATAGTGGTTCACTACAACGTGTAGCTAGTCCACTCCTCAAGATCACACTTGAGATTTCCACTATCACTTGTCAAGCTTACGGGTGCTTAACAAACCGTTACAACACAAAACTTGATCACACAAGCTTTGCAATACAAACACGAACACTTGAAACCTACAAGCTCCGTGCAACAAGGAAGACACTCTTCCTAATAACAAGGGACAACTTCCCTTAAGTGTATGACAACACTGTTTTTCACTCGAATTACAACTCTCTCAAGAGTAGATGAAGTGAATAAAATTATAGCTCAAGAACACAACAATGCTTTCAAGAAATAGCTCAAAATATAGCTCAAAGTATAGCTCAAAGAAGTAAGAATACTTGAAGCAATTTGTCTTATGATTTTGGGTATTGTGTTGTATTCAAATGAGGTTTAAGAGGGTCTATTTATAACCCCAAAACCTCATATAACCGTTGGCTATTGTTGGCTTAGCTCCCATTTGAATAAACAAGAGTTTAAGGGCAAGAAGTCTTCTGCCCGTTGCCAAATAATCGATTATTATAATCATATAATCGATTATTAACAAAAACTAGCCGTTGTAACCCAACGGTAACATAAATAATCGATTATTTAAACTTAATAATCGATTATTTAGGTCAAATAATCGATTATTTACCACTGATAATCGATTATGAAACTCTCTGGAAATTGCTACAGTAACCGTGCTACAGTAACATCAATGTATGGTTCTTTTTTTCCAGCGCAAATTTTAATCAATTATTTTGGTATTTTGTGAAAACCAATTGTTTTAAAAAATGTTTTAATTTGTGTTTGAAATCGTTTTAAAACTTTAAGCCAAGTTATTAAAGACGATAAATAAATCAAACACATTAAAACTCAAAATAACATTAAGACTAAATGACAACTTCATTTGTCTTCAATCTTTTTGCTTCATCGACTTGTTCCATGCATCGACTCCTAGTATCTTGAAAGCTTGACTTGTACTCTAACAAAGTCCATAGCAATCTCAGTAGTTTGTCCATGATGGTTTGTCGATTATCAAAACCTAAAACAAGACACAAAGTCATTAGTTAAGGTTATATAAATAAGAATGCATTTTCCAACAGAAGGGTCGACATCAACACTTAGTAGTGATCCAATATGATAGATACAGGAGAAGTAAACAGGGAGTCAGAGTAGATAAACGAAATAACAAGTGTAAATACGTGGTACAGTCCTCTTCTCAGCAATGACTCAAACTCTCAGCTAGTAACTACCTCCTCAATCGGAGTATATATATATAATGGACCTTATCAGATAGCTCGTCACAGTTCAATCAGGAACAAGCTCACAGATATGCTGGCTTCTTGCCAATTATGACGCACGATTTCATGAGAGTATCTTATAGAAATGCCAAGGCGTACAGTCCGATCCCGTCATAATATGTGTACTGTCGAGGGTCGAACGACACGAACCGTAGATACATCTATTATATTGCCGAGGCGAATGACCCGCTCCCATGAGAGTGTGATACATAATCCTGTCGAGGCGAACGGCCCGATCCCATCACAATGTGCATACTGCCGAGGGTCGAACTACACAAACCATAGATGTATCTATTATATTGGCGAGGCGAACGGCCCAATCCCATTAGAATAAGAAGCTTTAACAGGTCCTTGACCTCACTCACGAATAGATGTGTGAGTTAAAAAATTTAAGGGAAACCTTCCGAGGAAAAGGCATAACGCGGGAGAAATTCGTAAGGGGAGTACAATTATTTTGCGGCTAATCATAAAGCCCGTCGAATCTCTACCATATCGAGTCTATCACTCTACACAAGTCTTGTCTCAAGTTGCAACGTAAAATAAATGAATTAAATAGGCAGGAGACAACTCAAGTAATACAGCTATAGCATGGTCTGAACCTAAGTCTACCCGGACATAACATGAATCTAGCTACGCACGGACTCCCGTCACCTTGTGCGTACGTAACCCCTGCAATAAGCAACACATAACAATTACATCACCTAGGGGTAGTTTCCCCCGTGATGTGAGACTTACCTCGCTCTGAAGTTCCATAACCGGCTCCAACGCCACTCTAACACCTCAAATCGATGCCTGTCGCTCCAAAAGTAGTCAAACAAGGTGCAAATCAATAAAATATACTATCATATTCATAATTAATCAATTTGTAACAATTTTCAACTCCGCTCGAAAAGTCAACAAAGTCAACTCTCGGGCGCACGTGCCCAGATTTTAAAAATTTTCGAAGATAAACCTTACCCATAACAATACGAACTCAAATATATGATTTATTTCCAATTCCATGTCCAAATTCGTGGTCAAAATTCAAAATACCAGTTTCTAAGTTCCCTTCCAAAATCCCATAATTTTTTATTAATTGTGATGTATTTAACTCACAATAGGTGGGAATAACTTACCTTACAATAGATGACAAAAATATGCTCTTCAAGAACTCCAATGGTCACCTAACCAAGTGAAAAATGGGAGAAATGAGCAAAATTCCCGATTTAAAACAATCTGCCTAGGTGTTTTCCTTCTTCGCGAACGCAGAACTTGCATCGCGTTCACGAAGCACAAAAAGTCACTGCCCAAAAATTCTCTCCCGCGAACGCGAAGCACACCAGGCCGGGCCTTCGCGAATGCAGTCCTTCTTACACGAACGCGATGAACAACATCACTTGCCTCACCAGTAACCTTTCGCAGGCAGGACCTCCTTCGCGAATGTGAAGGGTAAATTCCAGAAGCCCTCAACTTCCTCTACGTGAACGCGGGAACATCTTCGCGAACGCGTAGAAGGAAACCAGACACCAGCAAACCTGAAGCTTCAGCAATCATCCAAGTCCAAATTCCGATCCGTTAACTATTCGAAATCCACCCGAGGCCCCCGAGACCTCAACCATGCCTACCGACACGTCAAATACAATTCGAACTTAATCGAAGCCTGAAACCACGTCAAACAACATCAAGATCATGAATCATGCCTTGAATCAAACTTATAAATTTCCAAATTCTATATCTTGTGCCGAAACATATCAAATCAATTCGGAACGACTTCAAATTTTACAAACAAGTCCTAAATGACATTACAAACCTATTCCAACTTCCGAAATCGATATCCGACCCTCGGTATCAAAAAGTCCACTCCCGGTCAAACTTCCTTTTTAACTTTCGCCATTTCAAGCCTAATTTCACTACGGACCTCTAAGTCACAATTCGGACACGCTCCTAAGACCACAATCACCATACGAAACTATTCCTAGGCTCGGAATCCCAAACGGATGTCGATAACATTAAAATCCACTTCATCCCAAACTTAGGAAATTCTTAAACCTTCAAAATGCCAACCTTCCCTAATAAGCACCGAAATATTCCCGGCCACCCGATAATCGACCTGAACATACGCCCAAGTCCCAATTTATCATACGAACCTGTTGGAACCTTCAAATCCCGATTCCGAGGCCGTTTACTCAAAAGTCACATCTTAGCCAACTCTTCCTACTTAAAGCTTCCGAAATTAGAATTTTCTTTCCAACCCAATCCCAAACTTTTCGAAATTCAATTCCGACCACATGTACAAGTCATAATACCTGAAGTGAAGCTACTCAAGGCCTCAAACCGCTGAACGACGCGCTAGAGCTCAAAATAACCGATCAGGTCATTACAGAATACATGTAACAAAAGATGAAGAACTTGCTTCCTATATGATGCTTTTAAGAAATGATCCATACTACAAAGGCTGCGAATTTGTTGTTGATATATCAAAAATACTTTCTGAAATTTTTACTGGAGATCAACAACAAGAAGGTAATGCAATAATGGACATTGAAAATCAACAATTATTAAAGGGAACCACAAATGTTCCAGATGAGCAAGAGATGCTGATTTCTGAAATACCAGAAGAGCAACACGTACAGATTTCTAAAATTACAATGAAAAATAAGAGCGTAATTCCTGTGAAAGATCAACACTTTGAAACACTGCACACAATTGAAGGGAGAAAAATGAAAGTAAAAGGGAAGGCGAAAGAATCCCCATCAATAATACTAAAGGAAAATGCATCATTGGATGATGTAAAAATGGGGTCTGTTTTTCAAGACAAAAATGCTATGATTAGATATTTTTGCTTAGCATCAATCAAGGAGCACTTTGAGTTCTATGTTGAAAGATCAAGTAATACAAGATACTCTTTGATATGCAGTGATGAAAAGTGTGTTTGGACTGTTCGAGATTCAAGAATTAAGGAATCAACACTTTTTAAAATAGTTAAATTTCAGAGAAAACATGAATTGTCGGTTGACATTAGAAAGTCACATCAAAGACAAGCGACTTCAAATGTGATAAAAGATTACATGATTGACAACTTAAGAGACATAGCTACTGAACTAAAGCCTATGTTTATCATTTCAGAAATAAATATAGCACATGGAATAGATGTTGGCTATGGAAAAGCATGGCGTGCTATTCAAAATGGGGTATCTTTATTTAAAGGAACAACAAAAGAAAATTATGAGCAACTGCCTTCATATTTGTACATGATGGAACAAAAAAACCCAGGAACATATACTAATATCAAGAGAGATGCAGAAAACAGGTAAAAACAAAACTTGTAAAAATTTAGTATCTCTTTTATTTTTTGTCATTATTATTTTCCAGCTCATTAGTGAATACTGCAAACGACACCACAAACTCTATATTAATATTAAATATAATACTGCATTTTGATATGAAAAATATAGATTCAAAATACAATATTAAAACTTTCAAAATGACCAGTATAATATAGTGGTTTCATATGCAAAATACACAAAATTCTATTTGCTTTTCAATGTAACAGGTTTCTTTACATGTTTTTTATTTATTGTGCGTCAAATTCTGGGTGGAAGTATTGTCGATCACTTATTGCTGTTGATGGAACATTTCTAAAAAATAAATATAGAGGTGTTCTATTAGTGGTAGTTACAAAGGATGCAAATAATCAGATTTTTCCTATAGCATTTGGGATAGCGGATTCAGAGAACAATGAGTCGTATTAGTGGTACTTCAGAGAATTAAGAAAAGCAATTAGCATTCGTAAAGATTTAGGTGTTCTTATTAGATCGACACAAGGAAAATGCAAATGGAATTGCAGAAGTTTTCCTTGAGTGCTACCATGGTATTTGTATATATCATTTAGAGAAGAATCTAAAGCAAAGTAGAGTAAGAAACACTATAATAAATCTGTTTCAAAGTGCTGCAAGAGTATTCAATCAATCAGAATTTGATGACTTTATGACCCAAATAGCTGCTGTTGATAAGAAAATATTCAACTACTTAATGGAGGAACCACCAGAAAGATGGACTCACTCACATTGTCCAAGACGACGATATGATATGCTAACAACAAATATTGTTGAGTCAATGAATAATGTTTTGAGACGTGCAAGAGAATTGCCACTTTTAACAATGATGGATTTCATACAAGAAAAATTACAAATCTGGTTCTATGAAAGAAGGACAATAACAAAAGGAACCGGCTTTTACATTTAGAGTATTGCCCATTGATCAACTCAAATTCAAAGTCAAAGAAGGGGGTATGAAATTTATTGTTGATCTAGACAAGACAACATGTGATTGTTCTGAATTTCAGCTAGATGAGATACCCTGTGCTTGCTGCAATTGATACCATATATCAAAAGAAATCGGCTTTCTGCTCCATCTATTATACAAGAGACTTTTGGCTGAAAACATATGAAGGACAAGTAAATTCTATAGGTGATTCAACTACATGGGTTATACCAGATACTGTTAAATCAGAAATCACTAAGCCTCGGGATGAAAAAGTTATGCTAGGAAGAAGACAGAAGAATCGACATGTCGCCTGTACAAAATTCAAGAAGGAATCAAGATATGGTCGTTGCAAAAGATATGGCATAACAGAACTAATTTCACATATTCAGCAGTAGTTCATCCTTATTCAAGAAAATACAGGAAAAAGAATGATTGATTATATACAATAAGGTTGCATGCACTCATTCAAAAAAGTGACTGTAATCGAGAATAATTTGCTCAGGATTCTTGTTTCTCAAAATATTATTACTGTCTATTGTTTTTTTTGTTTCTTTATTTGAAGTCAAATGATTGTAATCTTTGTTTCTTCTATTACAAAATACTTTGCTGCAGTATACGTGGAACATTATACTGGAACTGATGAAATTTTTTGTCCAATACTCAGTTAATAATACTGGAACTCATCACACCAATATCCAAAATTTTCTTTAAATTATACCAACTATAATAGGTGCACTAAATAGTATACCTATATAAAAAGCTTAAAGGTATACCCTGAATATTTATATTGGGACTACTGATATTTTTTGTCCAATACTCAATTTATTATACTGGAACTCATCACATATAGTATACCAGTAACCGCTGTTTAGTTTAAATTATACTAACTATAATGTAAAAATAGCACGAGCTAGCCAATTTTGGAAATCCAGTATATTATACTGGAACTCCAGTATAATATACTGAAGTTCTAGTATAATATAGTGGAACTACAATATAATATACTGGCGTTCCAGTATAATATGCTGGAATATTTTCGAATTTTGGACAGTATTTTCGTTCAGATTTATCTCTACATGAAAAATGGCTAAATTTCGATTACTTTTAAAATGTGGCTATTTTTCGATTACCACTTATAAAATCTGGCTATTTTTGAATTTCTCCAGGTTTAACAATAAGAATGTTCTACAAAGTGTACAATAAGAGTGGTATACAAAGAATAATAGTATACCTGCACCTACAGTATACTCAGATTGTATGGTATTCTACAATGGAAACAACACTAGACATGTTATAAAATGTATTATACGTATAAAATCACAGATATTATATGTATCAATCTAGAATTGGAAATATGCTGGAAGTTTGTGAGTTTTACATATCAATTCAGAAAGCTCCAACATATTATACTACTATTTTTTTTTTTGCATAATTTTATGCAGTATTTTTTCTGGTTTTGAATCAAAGACACCTCCAGTACTATATGCGGAGAGTTTATTGTTTTCACCTATCTAATCACAAAATTCCAGCATTTTAGTCAGAACATTAGGAGAACCTTAAAATCTTAAACGTGTTCTTCTTGTTTGATTCACAGATATTTCTAATATAAAATCCTGGAAGTTTGTGAAATTTACATATCAATTCAGAAAAGTTCAATATATTATAGTGTTGTTTTGTTCTGCACCATTTTATACAATATTTTTCTGGTTTTAAACAAAAGATACCTCTAGTACTATATGATCGAGAGTTTTTAGATTTCAAATATCTAACCACAAAATTCTAGTATTTTATTCAGAAAATTAGGTGAACCTTAAAAACATAGATGTGTTCTTCTAGTTTGAATCACAGATACTTCCAGTATAATATGCTGGAAGTTTCAAAGTTTTACATGTTAAAATTATTCATAACTAATTTTCACTCTTTTAGGACAAAATTTATATAACGTTTAATGTTTTTAATTTTTATTTTAAATTTCATACGAATATACATTTATTTATTTTATGCATTAATATATTATTATTAAGTTTTTTATTATTTTCTTCAATTATGTTTTTCCTTCTGCTATTTTTTGAATTTGCAGAAGTTTTATAATAAAAAAATAACGCAGACAAAGATTTAAACAAAAATATATTATATTCCACTAAGTAAATTAACAAAAAATAAAAATACTAAACAAAATACTTAAAATAAAAATAAGATAATAACCCTTTAAAGAAAAAGGATTATACACACAAAAAAAAAAACCAAAAAAAAAAAAAATCTAATCATCCATATGGTCACTGTAAGACCGACGATGTGCTACATCTCCAGAACCACCATACGAGCCATCTCTGGCTATATTACCTCCAACCTATCTAGCTTGTCGTTGATTTCTTTTAAATCTCTTTGATACTTCTCTATGAACTCATCGATTTTCAACTCAAATGCTTCGATGATATCTTGTTTGATTTCATCAATGATATTTCTAATCACAACATCCATTTTATTCTCCTTTTGTCTTTTATCAGTTGAAAATAGATGTGTTTGAGTGAATAAATTAACAAGCCACATCGTACTTATATAGGCGAAGAAACTTCTGCCGTATATGAAAAGACAGAAGAGAAATTTGAACATCCAGTGTAATATACAGGAAAGACAGAAGGGAAATTTGAGCGTCCATTGTAATTATTACACTAACACATAAGAAATTACTATATTAAATGTGTTTGTTACTTTTTGTGGTTAAAAGTGCACAAGAAAATTATTAATTATATACAATAAGACTCCACCCAGTTGTTAAAAAAAATATCCTGTAAACTACTGAAATTTTGACATATTGTATATTATACTAACTGTAATCATTGCTACGGAAAGAATAGTAACAAAATGATCCAGTATATTAATCTGCAAGTCATCACTTTTTTTCATAGCAGACATTGTAAATAATACTGGAGCTAATGCAATGTGCAGCACGCAAATCTCATAGGCGTAATGATGAAATATTATAGGAAACTCTATAACACAATAGCTGTAATTATTACATCATAAAATGCCATATTTATTACGTAATACAAACCAATTTGCATCACGTAATATATGAAAATAAAATTACAGCGAAAAAGAAAATATTTCCTGAAAATCCAGCAAAAATTACTGCCTTACAAGTGAAAATACATCATCAAATCCAGCATAACGAAAAAATGATGGGAAATATTAAATCCAGCTTATTGTACTGGATTAGAATATGAAAAGAATAATGGAACTGTATATGAAAAGAATAAGAAAGTTTTGAACGTTCAGTATAATATGCGGGATAGCGTGCAATTATGTCATAGCAATGTAATAATTACAGAAAGCGAGTAATTGGTAAGTGTGTTTATTACGTTTTATAGTTAAAAATGCAGAAATAAAAAAATATATGAAAAAGACATAAAATAACACTTGTTCATGAAAAAAATAAATGGTTGATTATATATAATAACAAGACTGCACCCCAATCGTTAAAAAAGTAAAACACTTTCAAGTAATAGCTGTAATGATTACGTCAAAAAAAAGCAATTGCATTACGTAATAGGTAAAAATTAAGCAAAAAATAATGTCTTACAAATGGATAGACATTATCAAATCCAGTGTAATCTACAGCGACAAAAATATTTAAAAGAAAAAAGAAAAAAAAATAATGAAAAAATTATCAGAATAATAAATCTAGTTTATTAAAATCTATTCTAGTATATGTCGCTTGAGATGCCACAAAGAAGACTGGATTATAATTGAACAAACATTAACAAATAGTAATAAAATTTTTAATAAATTACAAGTTATTATAAATAAGAAAAGAATTGCTCTATTATATAATATACAGGGCCTGAAAATATTTTAATAAAAATCAACTAAAAAATATTGAAAAAATATAAGAAATAACAACTTCTGCTAGTACTGCAATACAAGAAACCAATTTAATGATCTCCAGCATATTATACATAAAAATATAAAAATAGAAACACAAACACATGCTAAAAATATAGGCTCCAGTATATTAATCTGGATTTCAATCAAAAAAATCTTTTAAATTACAATAAAAGATAAAAAATATTATTTCTTGCTCTTTGCGTTACGCCTTTTTGAAACGCAAGATTTGTCTAATCTTCCGGTGGCCTCATCTTCACTAACCAAATATTTCACCTGTTTCTTCTTACCATAATTGTATAATAATGTTTATCTGCTTCGAAGATGTTTAGAATCAAAGATGTTATTGTCAACAGGAATACTCTTGCCTTCAATGAAATACTCCACAAATGCACAACAATATATACCACAATCACTACATACAAAACACATATTAAGAAAAAATAAGATAACAATAAAAGAGTAAAAATAGAAGAATATCATATAAAAAAACATAAAGAGGAAATGGTTCAGATAGATCCTCTTTTCCCAAGTAATGAGATCTATTCCTTGCAATGTCAGTTATTTGCTCATAAAATGCAGTAGTGTTCAACAACAATGGTATCATTATAGCAAATGAGTGCAATGCTCTACGAACAACAGCATCATGACTTGCAAATCTCATTGTGTCGTACATGTAAACGCAGCCATCATGCAAAGTTAGAACGCCCAATACCAATGCCATGCATCTTTCACATTAATTGGCATAAGAATATAATCAACCAAAAGCCAGGGGGTGTTACAAAGAATGTAAAACCCAAGCACATACTCTTTTAATTTCTTAGTCTACTCAAATATCTATTTTTTTTACATTCCCGCTATCCATGATGGATTTATTGTACACCTCTTGAACGGCAGAACTGAAATAATTGTCAGTAGTTGTCATCCTTATGTTTCCATATTTTGCTTTCTTTAGGAGATAATAGAATATAACATCAATATGCTACAAAAAAAAAAAAAAAACAGAGATCAATCGAACATGCACACACATAGTTAAACTAAAACAAAACAAAAAACTTAATGTCTGTCGACATACCGTGTCATTGATACCTATACCACCATAGTGAAGTTCAAAAAACCACGTCCTCTCAGCTATAAATGCAATTCCAAGATCAAACTATTGCTCCAGCATATCATTCTTCTTCTCGTACACCTCCTTGCTAAAAAGATTTAATAAATATATAAATATGATAGTCCAAACTATCATTAAAAAGAAAATACAATCAAAACATAAAGAAATTTGTAACATTACCTGCGAGTTCGAATTAACTTTGTTTGAACAAATTTACTAAAATCATCACTAATTGATATAAGAACTTCTGCGATTGACGTTTTAAAAGGGTGATCCCCTTTCACAATAACACGGGGTACAACATGTTTCTTATTCTTGATGCATCTTCTTGACTAGAGTCATCTAAAACCTCATACGCTTGGACACCTTCACAACTTGACTGAATAGGCAAAGAAGAAGTTGCAGCATCTTCAGGTGTAGAGCATTTTGGAATAGATGACATTACAGGAGCAACACCTATGGATTGATTAATAAGCTCAGAATTTAGTTTATGAATCTGAGAGTCAGTCATCTCAACCTCATAATCTGGAATCATCTCGGTTGTTGATTTTTTATAAACCTCAACAGCTGGAACATCTTTATCGCATGACTGTTTAGTCATCTAACCAGATGGAATATCTTCATTTTTTGTTTGTTTACCAAGCTCAGCTGTTAATTATGAGCCTTTGAATCACACATTTCCAATCACTTATCTTCATCCAGAATTCCAACATCAACAAAACCAGGTGCTACATAAAATATACATAAATATGTCGGAAAAGGTAAATAAAAAAATGTTGATTATACAACTTACGTTTCAATACCGGAACTCCCTTCCTTTATTGCTACTAAATTCATATCTTCTAATTTTCCATCTTCATTATTATCATCATTTTCATTGATATCATGTGAATCATCTGCAGAGCCAGAAATTGAAGCATTAAAATAAAGCTATTAGAAAATAAGAAGAACTCGAATATATAATACTCATCCAGTATATTATATTTATGCTCTAAATTATACTCATCAGTATATTATACTTATACACTAAATTATACTCATGCAATATACCTTCTAAGCCTTCAACTATAATATACTGGAACAAAACTTTGAATTATGAAGGCTACCACATTAATATAGAAATCCAACAAAAATACTAAATTAGAATGGAAAAATATGATAAAAAAATACAGTATATTTTTTATTCATTGACTAAATTATACTGATCTAGTATATAAAATTGGACAATCTTCGTTTGGACACCAGACTTCCAGTATAATGTACATTATACTAGTATACCTTCTTTGTTTTCATTGACTACATCTTGGTTCCTATCATCATCACCTTCTTCATCTTTTTTCTCATCTCTGTTGTATTGATGCTACCTAAAAAAGTTCAAATAAAATGAGATTAGCTTTAAAACTACCAAAAAACTGAAAACAATATAAAGAATAAGTACTAGTGTACCTCTAAATTGCTCTTCTTCATTGAATCAATTGCATTGAACACCTCCATAAATTTTGTCAGTAAGATAATTTTTTAAAATCACTAGTTCATCCTTGTATTCCTTCTTTAATAACAATACTTCTTTCTTCAGTTCCACTTGACCATCTGCCAAAATCTTAAATTGAACACACCAGTCACTATATTTAGGTGGCAGGTCGACAAAGCCATTATTTACATTTTGATGTTTGTCATGAACATTCTCCACAATCTTCTTTTCCAAATCATGTTTGTCATAATTTGCAGCTTTACTTTCATTTTCGATTTTTGAGGTGTAGAATAGACAAGGTCATTATTTGCTTCCTTGCCTTTAGAATGTTTTTTTATTTTTTCACATGGAGCGTTGACAGAGACATTCTCCATCATCAGCTTCTCCAAATCATTAGCAGCTTTACTTTGCATTTTTGATGTTTCACGTGTACGATATACTAGATCATTAGCAGCTTTCTCTTTCTTTTTCAAATTATTACCATCTTTCCCCTTCTTCTCCAAATCATTAGAAGCTTGCCGCTACCTTTTCTCCTTCACTCTAATCTGCATTATGCACTGCCTTTTTGAACTCTCAGGTGGATGATCAACAAAATCATCATCTGAACTAAGGTGTTTCTGATCAACATTATCCACCATTTCATTCTCAAGATACATATTCCTTAGATTTAGCTACATAAACATACATTTTAGTAAATTTATTAATAAAATTATATATAGCAAAATTAACTGTTAGTACATGGCAAAACAAAAGAAAATTAATTTACCTTCTCAAAAGGTAAGCCATACAATTTCTCATGTAATTCCTCAAACTTTAGTTGCCGTGTAACCTTCCACCTAAGAATTCGTGGAGATGTATTTTGACATCGAACATCGATAGAATTATGCAAATATCCACAACATTCATAAAACCATATCTGAATAGCATAATAAAATCCCGAAATGCAATAATAATGTCGTTGCTTATCCAAAATATCAAACATTGTTCTCATGGTTTCCTAATATACATCTATTCCCCATGGATAACTATTGTAATCACCTTCCTCCTCCAAGTCCAAGAACTTCCTATCAACCAGTTTTACGTTCTTAGTAGAAAAGAGGAACGAATTTATAACAAATAGTACTACCATCTTAACAACATCTTCATCAGACTCAAATGTTTTTATAAGAAAGCAATCCAAAAGGTGTTTCTTAGAAACAGAAGGGTAATCCACAAAGTACTTTTCAATTAAATGATTATTCTTTTGTGTTCACTAGAAAGATGTACATCACCAGTACATTTTAATCCGTTCACACAAGGAAATTCAGGAAAACCAAAAGGTAGCTTAACCCCATTGACAAGAAACACCATTTCATTCCCATTCCTTTTTTCAACCTCCATGGTTAATAAAAAGTATATCAACTGCCATTGCAGTTTTATACTAGGCAAATCCAACATATGGCCAAAACAAGTTGACTTAAAAAGTTCAAGTTGACTTGTTGATAATTTTATTCTCAAATTGCTAACAATCTCATAATTGAAGTCACTGCCAAGTTTCGGTCTATCACTTGCACTAAGCTGCAATTAAATACATATACATATATAAGTATATCACATGGGTATACATTATACAAAGTAGCTATTATTTTGAGAAACATCAACTTCTGGTTCCTTGGCACTTGCAGAACAACTAAATTCGCGTTCCTTAGCACTTTAAGAACGCGTTCTTCTAAGACTAGCTGATGTAGAGGCATTCGAAGCTGATTCTCCCTTTCTATGACCACTTAAGGGTCTTTTTGAATCAGTTTGAGAAACATCATTATGTTGTTTTTTTTGAATTTGAAGAACTAGAAGTATCTCGTGCCTTAGCGCTTTGTGAACGGGTCCATCCCAAACTAACAACTTGTGTTCCAATTGCTGAAGATGATTCTTCAATTGCAAGTGTACTTGGAGGATCTTTCATTTAAGACTACGCCATCATAACAGACTGATTTTCAACATCCATATCAAAATCAAAAACTTCTGGTGATGGTGAGATTGAATGAATAGGTTTTCTACGCTTGAGAGAGTGCTTTCTACCCATAAAACTTCAACACTTTTTACTCGAAATTAAACCCTAAAGGTTGTGTATTTTGAAATTGGAAAAGAGAGACAACGTATGTGATATATGTAACCACCCGACCAGTTAATTTTATTTCTAGAACCCTGTTCCCCCTAAATAAGACTCCCTGTATGTGCTCTTATTGTTTTATGACTTGCGGGAAGGTTAGTTAGGAATTTTAAAGGGTTCGGGTTGAAATCGAAACACTTGGTTCCTTAGGTTGGCCTTAAAAGGTTAAGTTTGACTTCGGTCAACGTTTTGAATAAACAACCTCGGAATCGAGATTTTACGGTTTTAATAAGTTTGTATGTTGATTTTGGACTAGGGTGGATGTTCGGATCAGGTTTTGGATGACCTAGGAACGTTTCGGCGCCCAATAGTGAAAGTTGGCATTTTGGGTGAATTTCATAAGTTTGGGTTGAAGTAGATTTTTGTGTTATAAACATCCATTCGGGATTTTGAGCATGGGAATAGCTTTGTATGGTGATTCTGGATTTAGGAGCACATCCGGATGTGGATTTGGAGGTCCGTAGGTCGTTTCAGGGTCATCTGGCGAAAGTTGGAAATTTGAAGGTCTTTTCGAAGTTTGACTGAGAGTGGACTTTTTGATGTTGGATTCGGATTCTGATTTCGGAAGTTGGAGTAGGCCTGTAATGTCATTTAGGACTTGTGTGCAAAATTTAAGGTCAATCGGGCGTGATTATCGGTACGAGACGTCCATACTTATCTTCGAGAGGCTATAGGGTGTTAGGAAACTACTCTTTCTTCATCTCCTATCGTGCAGTTGATGTTATACTAAGTATCTTTCTCTTATTCTCTCACAGATGGTGAGAACGCGCATGACAGATGTTCTAGACCTGGGAGGAGCTGCTCCCCCTATTGCTAGAGGTCGAGGCAGAGGCCGAGGGAGGGCACCGGCCCGAGGTAGGGGACGAGAAGGTCCCAGAGTTTCCCCAACCATGCCACCAGCGGATCCGATAGAGGATCCCATTATTGAGGAGCAGGCAGAGCCAGCTCCGGTAGATTTTATGTCAGTATGGGGCTTCCAAGAGGTCATGGGAAGTATGCTACGGTTCATGGACACTATGACCCAGGCTGGTTTATGTCCAGTAAACCCAGCCACGTCTCAGGCGGGAGGGGGAGCACGGACCCCTACTGCTCAGGCTCCTGGGCATGCAACTTCTGTATATAAGACCCCGGGCACACTACCCGCGGGCGGAGCCTAGCAAGTGGCAGCAGCCGTACCTGAGCCTAGACCAGCTGCGGCCGGTAAGCCGCAGAAGCTATTGGACAGATGGACTAGGCTACACCCTCCTGTCTTCTTAGGTGAGCGACATGAGGATCCCCAGGACTTCATTGATCGGTGTAGGGACAGACTGCACAACATGAGGATATTAGAGACTCATGGGGTGGATTTTACTACTTTCCAACTGGAGGGCAAGGCTCATAGATGGTGGCAGTCACATCTTCTAGGCAGACCAGCAGGTTCTCCTCCATTGACTTGGGATCAGTTTACATGCCTTTTCTTAGATAGGTATATTCCACCCTCCCAGAGGGAAGAGTTACGGTTTCAGGTTGAGCAGCTCCAGCAGGGCCAGATGTCAGTGACCGATTACGAGGAGAGATTCTCTGAATTGTCTCAAGGGGCACTAATGATACTTCCTGCTGAGGCGGAGAGAGTGCGGAGGTTTGTTGCGGGGTTGCACTACGGAATTCAGGCCACTATGGCCCGAGAGGTTAAGATAGGGACTTCTTACCAACTAGTTATTGAGATATCTCGGAGGATTGAGGGTTATTGTTAGCGGGGCCAAGAGCATGCCACGGGACAAGCAGTTTTGTTTTTCTGGAGGGTTCAATGGTGCTCCATCTGGGGGGAGAGGTCAGCGTAGCAGGCCCACATATCCAGCACCGCCGCCTCCTCGGAGTGCTCCATTTCGATCTTATTTCAGCGCCATGCCAGAGAGTTCCTCCTGGCCACCAACTATTCAGGGTTCCTCCAATGGGTATTCAGGCCATCAAGGTTAGGCTTCAGGATAGCAGTCCTTCATACCGAGAGGTTGTTTGGGGTGCGGGGATTTCAGCCACGTGCGGAAGTTCTGCCCCAAGCTTTGGGGCAAGGCACTGCAGTAGGGTTTTCAGCCTATGATTATAGCACCAGTAGCCGCACCAATCGTCCGACCGTCTAGAGGAAGAGAGTAGGTGCGTAGGGGCCGTCCTAGAGGTGGAGGCCAGTCATGTGGCGCTCCAGCTAGATTCTATGCTTTCCCGGCCAAACCAGATGCAGTAGCCTTAGATGCCGTGATCACATGTATTATTTATGTCTGCGGTAAGGATGCTTCAGTATTATTTGATCCAAGGTCTACCTATTCATATGTGTCATCTCTGTTTGCTCATTTCCTGGGTGTTCCTCGTGAGTCCTTGGGTACTTTTGTTTATGTGTCCATAACGGTGGGCGATTCTGTTATTGTGGATCGGATCTATCGGTCCTGCATTGTTACATTCTGTAGTTATGAGACTAGAGCAGATCTTATGCTGCTTGATATTATCGACTTTGAGGTCATCCTGGGCATGGACTGGTTATATCCATATCACGCCATCCTTGATTACCATGCCAAGACTGTTACCTTAGCAATGCCAGAGTTTCCTAGATTGGAGTGGAAGGGTTTGTCTATCAGCACACCTAGTCAGATCATCTCTTTTATAAAGGCTCGACACTTGGCCGAGAAGGGTTATTTGGCTTATCTAGCCTATGTTCGGGATACTACCGCAGATACTCCGGCGATCGAATCAGTACTCGTAGTCCGGGAGTTCTCCGATGTGTTTCCTTCTGATCTTCCAGGCATGCCACCAGATCGTGATATCAATTTCTGCATTGATTTGGCTCCAGGTACCCAGCCTATATCTATTCGACCATACCGTATGGCTATGAAAGAGTTGAAAGAGTTGAAGGAACAGCTTGAGGAGTTACTGGAAAAGGGGTTCATCAGGCCGAGTATGTCGCCTTGGGGAGCACTAGTGCTGTTTGTGAAGAAGAAAGAATGGACTATGCGGGTGTGACTAACGCCTTTGGGAGCAGTAGTGCTTTCGGTGTTGATTTTGTTGGTATAATAATATATTGGTATGTTAATATTATTTCTTCATTGTTACAGGTTATTAGTGAGAAGCTAGATAAAGTTTTAGAATTCGTTGGAAATTTAAATGAAGGAAGTAAATAGAAATACCATCATGGATTTTTGAATGATGAAGATGAAAGGAATGAATTTAGACATCGTTCCTGCTTTTCAACGGAATAACATGAAAAAAGTAATGAACATGGAAATAGTGAAAGTAATGAAACGAGAGATGATATTCATGGAGAGAGATATTCTAATAAAGATGTTGATCAAAATTATTTAGGTGATGCTGGTAGAGATATGCTGCAGATGGAGACAACTTATCAAATAAACAAAGATATAGATGTTCCTCTTTTTGGAGATTCTGGTCATTTGTCGGGTGACAAACAGGATGAACAAGAGGAAGATGTTGATTTATACAAACAGGATGAACAGTGCAATAAGGAATTTGAGCAGACAGGACCTTCTTTTCAAAACCACCAATCATGGATATTGAGTTAGTCCGCGGAGGACCAAATAAGGAAGCTACTCATGAAGGTCGAGCACCTTTTAATTCAATGCCATCAGCCATGGATATTAATTCAGTTCATGGAGCACAAAATAAAGAAGGTACTGATGAAGGTGCAGCAGTTGGTGGAGATTAAATGAAAGGTCTTTCTTCTGATGAAGAAAGAGCAGACTGTAATCCAGTTGAACCAGTTCTCATAGCTGGTACAAATGTTGATGCTATCATGGATAAAATAGCTGATAGGACATATCCACTTTTTACACCACAGTGCAGTCAAGATGTTTTTCAAAACAGCGCACCTGCATCCTCGATGCCATCAATCATGGATATTGATTCAGTTCATGGCGTGTAAAAAGGTACTCAACATGTCACTGTTGCGGCGTGCAACCCGATCCACACATGATACTGTTGCGGCGTGCAACCCGATCCAAACATGAAACTGTTGCCGCGTGTATCCCAATCCAAATAATGAACTCATGGTGGCGTACCACCCGATCCACACATAACAATGAATAAGGAAATGTCCATCAAGCCATAATGCTTATACCTACGAAATAATGAATATCGACCACAAGCACGCCAAGTGCGAAAATACTATCCAGGAGAGACGGATAGCGCCATACGCTACAAAACCCAAGCACGACTAAGGTGCAACAAATGACCTGCATCTCGAGAGCCATCCTGCTCATTTAATACCACAATCTACACGAGACCACAACACACGTGCGAATAATCAAGCCCTCTCAATCTAGAACAACTCCTATAGTTCACAACCAAAGGAATAGAGCGTCTTCCAGGCATAAACTCTCACATTAATGATATTACCAAAAGCCTCGTACTTGGTTTAAATTTTTAACAATCGAGTGACTAACATGTCACACTTATACAAATCTCCCCGTGGGGTAATTTCCCACGACCTTCTGCACCAGGTAGCAAAGTCTGCACCTCTACACCACCAACCGCACTAATGCTGTAAAGCAAGTCAAGAATCCGCAAATCAATACACAAAGCCTCTTACACAGAACGCCGTTCTCATGTGACACAAAAGAAAATGCCAGTTTACTCTGAACATCTGAATTCTCCCCTGCTTATCTGATCTCGTGATATTCTTGTCAACACCAAACCACAATCTTGATCCTCAACCTTTAGTTCTGATGCCGCTCACTGCACCTATCATGCCGCTACCCGAGAATACCAGAATTCATCGTAACTCCTGAACTACTCGTAGAATAAACACTTCATTGGTTGGAAAGCCTTTCATTTAGCTCATTTCAGAAGAACCAATGCAACACGCAACTGAATTTCCAAACCGCAGAACATACAAACCTCAAGTCGTGATCTAAACCATCATGACTCTTCCGGAATCCATTTACACAACCAAGCCATTCGAATCGAATACCTCCCAATTCAATGAGGTCATGGTGGCTGTCAAACCCGCACATACAACCATAAACCAGTTCTATGACTTAATTGATCCTTGCCACAATCATTTTGATTCAGCCATTACTAACCGACCTAACTTTTTTCAGTTTACCCTTGACCTGATTTAGAAATATGATAGCTCCGTTCACAACATAATGAACTCAATCCGCACTCATCCCGACAGACCCGAATCACGAGACCACATTGTCTCAATACCCCTGACTAATCTCATACCTCCTTACGCACACAATAGCATCTCCAGCTGGTGCACCCATTCTGCAAGACCTTCCGCGAGTCCGAAGCTACTTCTTCCTTTCCTCAAATACTGTACTTAAATTATTGAATCCACTAGGACCGTTGTCGGGAGTCACCCACTCTGACCTGGTCCCAAATGTGTCAAAACTCCAACGCTCTACTGGCACATGGTCACCCTCTCGAAGAAGAAACCGGCTGAACTCTTTTCCTTGTACATTACATCCACAAAAGCATAAGCTCCGAATCTTCCCGAAAACCTGAACATGCATTGATACAGTCAAATATAGCACACGTCCATCAAGTTCTTTACTGAATTACCCCTTATGTTTCCTTTTCTTAGTCATAAATAATCCTCCAACGCACCGATAGCCAGAAACTGCACAATTAAATAACCACGCGATCCAATCATAGACGGTAGGGCTCTCCCACTTAGCTTTGAACTACTATCACATAATGTATAGCCCACAACGATTCCTCCTTTCTATTTACCACGATCTCGCACCTCTAGCTCGCCAAATTCCTCAAAATCATTTGTTAAACTATTCATGAAACATTCCGATCATCAGCCACAGTCTCGTATCTGACCCCTTACCGGGTAACAAGTAAAATTCTTCATAGAAGCTTCATCAACATCATGCAACCATTTTCCAATTCTCAAGAGATAACCCACCCGTGAAATTTCATACCAGCATCTTCCAATGACGCTGCACTGAGTACAACTACTACAAGTTCAATAAACCCTTCTGAGCCCATGCTCGCCCACTGGCTGTATAAGTCTGTTCTTTCCCCATCGACATCAACTAAGAATGTCATCCAAACTCGAGTCATATTGCATCTGAAATGATAATCAAATCTTCACATCCCTCTTCATTTCAAGCAAACTCCTTTTTGCCATATTCAATCTCTCTCCGTACAGTAACCATCATTCCAAACAAAATACATAGACCAAATCACCTTCATTCACGATTCCCAAACCATCCTACATTTTCTCAAGTCACGCGGCAATCCTACCACAGAATCCATATGCAAATCGGCCATCCTTACTTCGGTTAAACTATCCCTTTTAAGCAACTTCTCGACTTCCGCTCCAGATACTTGACCTGCAAGTAATTCAACCACCGTAAGACATCTCCCACGTATCCTTCCTCATTCTCCGTTACCCAAAAGTTGCTTCAAATCAAAATCCATCTCTGTAGCACGTGAGCTGATAAATTTCTACCAACTCTAAGCATCCTGGAAGATCATCTTCCTCGAGCCATCATATTAGAAATATCAATTCGATTCTGAACTACTGCACACTGCTATTTTTGAAAACCGCCCCTCAGGCACCATTTCACAACACCCTGACCCGAAGGCAAAATCAAAGAAGACCATAACACCGACAAACCGTAATGCGCTCAAACAAGGACTACGACACTGCATCATAATGAAGATTCCACCATGCTCAAAAATACCAAGTCTCGTTACCCCTTCAACCAAAACCTGGACATCCACAGTCCGATTGTCTTTCCTTTGTGGAATTAAATGCTGAACATCTAAATTATGCGCCAAGAAATTTCCCTTTCGAGCCATTCACTGCCTCAACACATAAACGAGCACCCCACCATTACACCAACACCATGCAATAACAACGTGCGAACATCATAGCAATCTTTGCATAGCCTCAGAACCATCGAAAATACAGGTTCTAAGCTGAAATGACAGAACATCCTTCCGCAAGGCGACGACAATAGCCTGCTTGAACACGCAAGGAAAAACATCTCGCACCACATTTGCAGTACCACCACAACTACTCGACGCCCAATAGATAACAAACGCTCCACATCGCGTAAGTTTGAGTACGAAGGAAATAAAGGCACAAGCCTCAATGGAATCAAATCGCACGATGAGGAAATCAAGAAGGGAAGTGTTCTTAACAGCCCCGTAGCCTCTCGAAGATAAGTACAGACGTCTCCACACTAATCCGCAAGACTCTACTACACTTGCTCATGACTCGTGAGACCTAAGTGAACCTAATGCTCTGACACCAAGCTGTCATGACCCAAAATCCGCAAAAAGTCGTGATGGCACCTAACACCGCCGTCAAACAATTACTCATTCTAGTACCTGAAAATCATAATTTTTTTTATTAATAAAATAGCGTGAAATGGAATTTACATGAACTACAGTGGTGAAAAACCCGTAGGAACCCCCAAAACCCGATGTCACAAGTGTATGAGCATTAACTAGGAAAATATAATAAAATACAACATCTTTCTGGAATACAAGTTAGACAGAAAAAATATAAATAACTCTGATGGAGACTCAGCAAGCTGTGGATCGTAACATGAGATGCAGCCTGCAGTAAAGCCCCAGAAATAGTCGCGCCTCTACGCCTAAAGACCACTGGATATATATGAACTTGCACAAAAAAGTGCAGCTAGTGTAGTATGAGTACGTAAATCAACGCGTACCCAGTAAGTTTCTAGCCTAACCCCAGAGAAGTAGTGACGAGGGGTCGACATCGACACTTACTAGTGGTCCAACAAGACAGATACTATAAAAGTAAATAGGGAGTCAGAGTAGATAAACGAAACAACAAGTGTAAATACATGGTACAGTCCTCCTCTCAGCAATGGCTCAAACTCTCAGCTAGTAACTACCTCCTCAATTGAAGTACATATATATATATATATATATATATATATATATATATATATATATATATTTTTT
>MCJB01048166.1:69409-103928 GCA_002018475.1 Nicotiana obtusifolia | reverse complement strand
ATATATATATATATATATATATATATATATATATATATATATATATATATATATATATATATATATATATATAATGGACCTTACCGGATAGGTCCTCACAGTTCAATCAGGAACAAGCTCACAGATATGCTGGCTTCTTACCAATTATTATGCACGATTTCATAGAAGTATTTTATAGAAATGCCAAGGCTACAGCCCGATCCCGTCATAATATCTGCACTGCCAAGGATCGAATGGCACGAACCATAGATACATCTATTATATTGCCGAGGTGAACGGCCCACTCCAATGAGAGTGTGATACATTATCTTGCCGAGGCAAACGGCCCGATCCCATTGTAATGTGCGCATTGTCGAGGATCGAACTGCAAAAACTATAGGTGTATCTATTATACTGTTGAGGCGAATGGCCCGATCCCATTAGAATAAGAAGCTTTAACGGGTCTTTGACCCCACTCATGAATAGACGTGTGAGTTATAAATTTTTAGGGAAACCTTTCGAAGAAAACACATAACGTGGGAGAAATTTTTATGGGGAGTACATTTAATTTGCGGCTAATAATGAAGCCCGTCGAACTCTATCATATCGTGTCTATCACTATACACAAGTCTCGTCTCAAGTCGCAACGTAAAATAAAGGAATTAAATTGGTAGGAGACAACTCAAATAGTACAGCTACAACATGGTGTGAACCTAAGTCTACCCGGACATAACATGAATCTAGCTGCGCACAGACTCTTGTCACCTTGTGCGTACGTAGCCCCCGCAATAAGTAACACATAACAATTACACCACCTAGGGGTAGTTTCCCCCTCACAGAGTTACACAGGAGACTTACCTTGCTCAGAAGTTCCAAAACCGGCTCCAAAGCCTCTCTAATACCTCAAATCAAAGCCCGTCGATCTAAAACTATTTAAACAACGTGCAAACCAGTCAAAATATATTCTAATACCCATAATTGATCAATTTATATTAATTCCCAACTTCGCTCGAAAAGTCTATAAAATCAACCCTCAGGCCCACATGCCCGGATTCCGAAAAATTTTGAAGATAAACTTTACCCATAACACTACGAACTCAAATATATAACTTATCCCAAATTCCATGTTCAATTTCGTGGTTAAAGTCCAAAAATACCAATTTTAGGTTTTCTACCAAAATCAAAAATTCTTCTAATTTCCATATTTAAATCCATATATAAACCAAGTATTTAACTTGTAATAGGTGGGAATCACTTACCTTGTGTTGCTTGATGAATATCTCCCCTTGAAGCTCTCCAAAAATCGCCCAACCAAATGAAAATGTGAGAGAAACGGGCTAAGTCCTGAAATATAACCCCACTTCCCAGTTCATTCCTTTACGCGATCGCGGAATGACCCTCGCGATCGCGAAGGCCAAACAACCTTCTGGACCAAAAATCTCCTCTTCGTGTTCGCGTTCCTCACGCCGCGATCGCAAAGCCTTCCGTCCCTACTGCTTCGCATTCGCAGGGTTGGCCTCATGTTCGCGTAGGCCAAACGGCCACAGGCCTAGCTCTTCTCTTTCCTTCTACGCGTTCGTGACTGCCCTTTGCGTTTGCTATGTTCCTCAGGCTCTTCTCCGTGTTCGCAACCTCTGTGTCGCGTTCGCGATGAGCAATCTCCTCCAGCCCCCAAATCCTTCTTCATGAACGCGATTGCCTCCACACATTTGCGATGAGGACACCAGGACCAGCATCATCAGCAATAGAACATAGGGAAATGACCTGAAACCGTCCCAAAACACACCCGAGGCAACCGGGACCCCGTTCAATCACACCAACCAGTTCCATAACATGACACCAACTTGCTCGAGGCCTCAAATCACATTAAACAACATCAAATATACAATTTCTTATCGATTCAAGGCTAATGAACTATTGAACTTCTAACTTACACATCTGATGCCGGAACCTATCAAATCACGTTCGATTGACCTCAAATTTTGCGCACAAGTCATAATTGACATAACAGACCTACTCCCACTTTCGGAATCAGAATCCGACCCCGATATCAAAAGGTCCATTCTTGGTCAAACTTCTCAAAAATCATCCACTTTCGAACTTTTGCCAATTGACGTCAAAACGACCTATGGATCTCCAAATCCACATCCGGACGTGCTCCCAAGACCAGAATCACCATACGGAGCTATTCCCAGGCTCGAAATCATAAACGGACATCGATAACATCAAAATTCACTTCAACCCAAACTTATGAAATTCTTAAACCTTCAAAATGCCAACTTTCGGTAATAAGCATCGAGATACTCCCGAGCCACCCGATTCTCGATTCGAACATACCCCTAGGTCCGAAATCATCATATGAACCTATTGGAACCTTCAAATCCTGATTTCAAGGTCGTTTACTCAAAAGTCACGCCTCAGTCAATTCTTCCAACTTGAAGCTTCCAAAATTTAGAATTTTCTTTCTAAATCCACTCCGAACTTCCCGAAATTTCATTCCGTCCACACGTACAAGTCATAACACCTGAAGTGAAGCTAGTCAAGGCCTCAAACCGCTGAACGACGCGCTAGAGCTCAAAACGACCGGTTGGGTCGTTACACAAATTATCATTAAACACAAGAAATCAAAAATAAAACACAGCTCCAGTATGTTATAATAATCATCCAGTATAAAAAATTGGACAACAAGCCTTCAAAGCAAAGACTTCCCATATAATATGCCAGACCAAATTTAATATACAAATAAAACTCCATAAACAAATACTAGGCTAGAACTAAAAAACATATTCAAACACAATATAAAATAATAAATATACAAATTATCATTAAACACAAGTAATCAGAAACAAAACACAACTAAAGTATATTATAGTAAGCATGCGGTATAAAATACTGGACAACAAGCCTTCAGAGGGCAGACTTCCTGTATAATATACTGGACCAAATTTATTACAAAAACTAAAACTCCATAAATAAATACCGGGCTAGAATTAAAAAACATAATCAAACACTATATAAAAAAACACACATACAAATTATCTTTAAACACAAGTAATCAGATATAAAGAGAACTCCAGTATATTATAATAATCGTCCAATATAAAATACTTGGAAACAAGCCTTCAGAAGACAGACTTCCCGTATAATATACTGGACCAAATTTATTATAAAAATAAAACTCCACAAAAAAATACTGGACTACAATTAAAAAACATAATCAAAACCTATAGAAAAAAAAATTATGATACAAATTATCATTAAACACAACTAATCAAATAGAAACATAACTCTAATATAATAAAATATAATACTCCTCCAGTATAAAAACTGAACAACTAGTGTCACGACCCAAAACCTAACATGTAATGATGGCACCTATCGTGGTATTAGGCAAGGCGACAATCTTAATAACCATAATTTCTTTTATGTTCGAAAACAGAATATGTAGATGTAACAGAAAATCCCATAATTTTTTATACAATTACACTCCCAAAATCCAGTGTCACTGAATACATGAGCATCTAAATGATAACAAAGTCTGACTGATAAAGACACTATCTGAAAATATAGAACAGTAAAATGACTGAAAAGAAGAGAATCAAGGTCAGCGGACGCCAAGCAGCTACCTTGATAGTCTCCAACTGATAACACTCTGAGATCTAACAGCCCCTGTATCCGGAAGCACCTGGATCTGCACACGAGGTACAGAGTGTAGTATGAGTACAACGAACTCAGCAAGTAACAATACTAAATAAAGAACTGAAAATAGTGACGAGCTTCACAGCTAAGTCCAATTACAGTAATTTTCAATATAAGAAAGTTGGCATGCTTGCAAGTTCAACAATTAAGGCCCAAACAGTAATTTCATATCAAGTTTGACTGAACCAAAAGATAATATCTCTCAGAATTTTCTAAAATAGTGATATATGACAACTGCAGTACAGCAATAACGAAATCAATGCATCCTCTCAGAGCAACAGTCACTCATTGCTTCCACTTGCTCAATACTCAGCACTTGCTCTCAGTAGGTACCTGCACTCACTGGGGTGTACAGACTCCAGATGGGCTCCTTCAGCCCAAGCGCTATAATCCCCACGGAAACCTCACGTGCTATAATATAAATATCTGGATCCACACGGGCAACTCACGTGTTATAGTATAACATCTGGATCCTGCACGGACAACTCACGTGCTATAGTATAATATCTGGATCCTGCACGGACAACTCACGTGCTATAGTATCAATAGCTCAAAATCAGGCCCTCGGCCTCACTCAGTCATAAATCTCTCCAGTTTCTCAGGCTTTAAGAAATCATGAAAATCAGCCCCAACAAAAATGATATAATGTATCAACAAGGAACAATAGAGACTGAGATAAAATAAACAAGTAAACTGTGACTAAGTACACAACAGTTTAGCAGATAATTCAACATGTACACAACCTCTGTGGGTCCTTACAGTGCCAACACATAATCTAAACATAATTTGTGGTTCAATTTCTCTAGTACATGGAGAATGTACAGATGACCACAGATTATTCAACCACATACTTCCATTGAATTTGACTAAGTCACAATTCCCACGGTGAACACCCACACGCCCGTCACCTAGCATGTGCGTCACCTCAAAACTAATCACATAACACATAATCCAGGGTTTCATACCTTAGAATCAAATTTAGAACTGCTACTTAACTCAAACCGTGTAATTCTTTATTCTGCTATGCCTTTGCCTCGCGAATCAGCCTCCAAACGCCTCGAATCTATTCACAAATAATTCTATTCAGTCTACAAATTATAGGAGTTAATTTCATATGAAAATACTAATTTTCCAACAATAATCCGAAATTGCACCCAAAAATCACTCGTGGGGTCCACATATCGGAACCCGAGAAAAGATATAAAATATGAATGGCCCATTCAACCACGAGTCCAACCATACAAAATTTACCTAATTTCGACATCAACTCGACCTTTGAATCCTCAACTCTTATTTTGAACTCCCTAGGCCGAAATCCTCTAATTTCACCTCAAAACAACGTAATCTAATCGAAATACTCAATGATAATCCAATATTATTGACTAACAATGATCACAAGTGACTTACCCCAAGTTTTCCCGTGAATTCCCTCTGAAAATCTCCCCATAACCGTGTTGGAAATGTCCAAAAATGGCAAAAACCTGGAACCCCTTCGAAATTACTGACCAGGGATTCCGCACCTACGACTCACTTAGCCGCTTCTGCGGTTTGCCAAGGCCTTCACTGCCCCCGCTTCTGCGTCCCTGAAGCTGTTTCTGCGGGTTCGCATTTGTGAGGCTCAGTCCGTTTCAGTGGAGCTTGCGCTTCTGCGCCAATTCGTCGGCATTTGCGATCACGCAGGTGCGAAAATCTTCTCGCATTTGCGACCACTGCCTTACAGCCCCCTGCCCGCATCTGCGCTTGCCCATCTCGCTTCTGCGAGCTCGCACCTGCGAGCCTATTTTCACAGGTGCGATTGTATCAGAAGGCAGAAAATTTCCAGCTTTCTTCTAAGTTCAAATTTGATCCGTTAACCATCTTAAGTACACCTGAGGCCCCCGGGACTTCAACCAAATATACCAACAAGTCCTAAAACATCATACGAACTTAGTCGAGGCCTCAAATCACATCAAACAATGCTAAAATCACGAATCATTCCCCAATTCAAGCTTAATAAAACTAAGAATTTTTAACTTCTACATTCGATGCCGAAACCTATCAAATCAAGTCCGATTAACCTCAAAATTTGCACACAAGTCATAAATGATATAACGAACTTACTCCCGTTTCCAGAATCGAATTCCAACCTCGATATCAAAAAGTCAATTCCCTGGTCAAACTTCCAAGCTTAAATTTCTATTTTAACCACTTCAAGCCTAATTTAACTACAGACTTCCAAATAATTTTTCGGACACGCTCCTAAGTCCAAAATCACCATACGGAGTTACTGGAATCATCAAAATTCTATTACGGGATTGTTTACACATAAGTCAACATCCGATCAACCTTTTCAACTTAAGTTTTCATCTTGGAGACTAAGTGTCTCAATTAATTTCAAAACCTCATCAGACCCGAACCAATTACCCCGGCAAGTCATATAACAACTGTAAAGTACAAATTGAATATTAAACGGGGGAACGGGGCAGTAATACTCAAAACGACCTGCCGAGTCGTTATATTCTCCCCCACTTAAACATACGTTCGTCCTCGAACATGCTAAGGACTGCTCTCGAGTTGTCCAAAATCACTGTACAACACCTTTTTCACCTACCCGTGCCACCACATTGTAGTTGAACACATTAGCTCGAGCCAGATTGAAAATCCTCCCTATAACCTTAGCTAACAAGCTTTAAAACCAAGTTCCAACTTCCAAATTTCTTCACAAGGCCTGATTCTAACACACGAACAACGTACCATTCACCACACCCTGTACCAGAAGCGATCATGAATCTATGCTGAAATTACACCATGCACCACATAAGTCGGTTGCCCATAATAACATCTTCCGACCACAATACCTGAAATTTCACGACTCCCGTGCCCGCAAAACATCTCATGACGCATATAAATCCTGTTCCAAATCTCACATTACTGCCACGAAGAAAAAGACGTGTAGAAACTTATAACCACCTACCGAATCATCCTCCTAACAAGAACCATTACCGCATTTTGAACTGAATAACAATATTTTCCCTTTAATGTACCTTATATAAATTTGATTGCACAAATTACAGGTCCAATAATCTCGTCTCACCCAGTACAAGCTGCTCAGACTATAAGCCGCTTCAAAAACTGACTCAAAACTTATATGACATCATTAATGCGCCGATAAGCTACAACTCGAATACAACACATAAGGAGGAACGAACCCTGGAAAGGAATTACCCATAACGAATAAAACAATCGGACAGATATTATGAACCCTTCTCTGAGGATGAGAAACAAAATATACGGGATTAGATAGAGGGAACAGTACTTAACAAAACACTGTTGCGGCGTGCAACCTGATCCAAACATGATACAGTTACGGCGTGCAACCCGATCCAAATAACGTACCCGTGGAGGCGTGCCACCCGATTCACTCATATCAATAAATAAAAACATATCCATCAAGTCATAATGCTTCTACTTACGGAATACCGAACGTCGGCCACAAGCACGCCAAGCGCAAAAATATAACTCTGGAGAGACGGATAGCGCAATACGCCACAAAACCCAAGCACGACTAAGGTGCGATAAACGACCTGTATCTCGAGAGCCACCCTACTCATATGACCCCACAAGCTACACGGGACCTCAACACACGTGCGAGTAATCAAGCCGTCTCAATCCGGCACAACCCCCACCGTTCACAACAAAAGGAATAGAGCGCCTTCCAAGCATAAACTCTCACATTAACGATAGTACCAAAAATCTCTGTACTTGGTTTCGATCTTTAACAATCAAGTCACTAGCATGCCACATTTATACAATTTCCCCATGGGGTACGCTCCCACGATCTTTCGCCCAGGTAGCAAAGTCTGCACCTCTACACCACCAACAACACTAATTCTGTAAAGCAAGTCAAGAATCCGCAAATGAATACACAATGCTACTTTTGCAGAACACCATTACCAGGCGACACTAGGATGATGTCAGCTTACTCTGAACATCTAATTCTTCCTGGCTCATCCGAGCCCGTGACATTCTTATGAACACTGAACTGCAACCTTGGTCCTCAACTTTCAATTCCCATGTTGCTCACTGCACCTATTATGCCGCTACGCGAGAATACACGAATTTATCATAATCCCTGTACCACCAGTAGAATAACACTTCATTGGCTGGAAACCTTTTACTTAGCTCATTTCTGAAGAGCCCATGCAACACGTAACTAAATTCCCAAATCGCAAAAATTACAACCTCAAGTCGTATCTAAACCGTCGTAACTCTTTCGAAATCCATTTACATGACAAAGCCATTTGAATCAAATAGCTCGCAAATCTATCAGGTCATGGTGGTCGTCAAGCCCGTACGTAAAACCATAAACCACATGTATAACTTCACACGCTGAAGGAACTGATCATTGCCACAATCATGCTGATTCGACCATAACTAACCGACCCAACTTCTTTCAATTTACCCTTGACCTGACTTAGAAATATGATAGCTCCATTCACAGCATAATGAAATCAATCTGCACTCATCCTGAGTGACCCATTCGCGATACCATATCGTCTCAATACCCATGACTCATCTCATACCTCCTTACGTGCACAATAGCATCTCCAATTGGTGCACCCATTCTGCAAGACCTTCAGCGAGTCCGAAGCAATTTCTTCCTTTCCTCTAATACCGCACTTTAATTATTGAATCCACTAGGACCGTTATCGAGAGTCACCCACTCTGACCTAGTCTCAATTATGACCGATCTCCAACACTCTGCTAGCACATGAACACCCTCTCGAAGAAGCAACCGGCAGAACTCTTTTTCTTGTACATCATATCCACAAAAGTATAAGCTCCGAGTCTTCCCTAAAACCTAAACATGCATCTATAACACCGAATATATACACATCCATCAAGTTCTTTGCTGAATTACCCCTAATATTTCCTTTTCTTAGTCATAAATAATCCGCCAATGTACCGATAGCCAGAAACCGCACAAGCAAACAATCTTTTTATCTAATTGTAGACGGTGGTGCTCCCCCACTTAGCTTTAAGCTACAATTATATAAATTTAGAATCCGCAAGGATTTCTCCTTCTCAGTTACCATGATCTCAAGACGTTAACCTGCCAGACTTCTTGAAGTCTTTTGTTACGATTTTCATGACCATTTTGAATCACTAGTCACAGTCACACACTCGACCTCTTACCAGGTAGCAAGTAATATGCCTCACAGAAGCTTCATCAACATCACGCCATCGCTAACTGCTCACAAGAGATAACTCACCTGTGGAATTCCTTACCAACATCTTCTAACGACGTTGCACTAGGTACAACTACTACATAATCAGCAAATTCTCCTGAGCTCATGCTCGCCCACCATCTGCATAAGTCTGCTCTTTCCCTATTGACATCAACAGATAGCTCAACAATACCTTCCGAACTCAAGTAACATTGCACCTGAAACGATAGTCAGATCTTCACACCCCTATTCATTTCAAACAAACTCCTCTCTGCCATATTTATTTAATCTTTCTTCGTATAGTAACCATCACTCCAAATAATATCCGTATGCCAAATCACCTTCCATCAAAATTCCCAAATCGTTGCATCAAATCAAAATACATCTTTGTAGCACTTGAACCTATAAAATGTTATCGACTCTAAGCCTTTTCGAAGTTCATCTTTCTCGAGCCATCAACATTAGAAATACCTATATGTTTCTGAACCGCTGCACAAAGCTATCTCTGGCAACCGCCCCTCAGGCACCATTTCATAACACCTTGCCCCAAAGGCAAAAATCCAAGAATACCGTAACACCGGCGAACCGTAATGCGTTCAAACAAGGACGGCAATACCGCATCACAATAAAAATTCAACCACGCTCGAAAATATCAAGTCTAGGTACTTTATCAACCAAACATGGACATGTATAGTCCGATTGCCTTTCCTCCGCTGGAATTAAATGCTTAACCCCTTAGTCATGCACTGAGAAATTCTCTCTTCAGCCATTCACTGCCTCAACACATAAACGAGCACCTTACCATTACACTAACATTGTGAGATAACATCGTATAGCCATCGTAGTTATCCCTGCACAGTCACGAAACCATAGAAATACAAATACTGAGCTGGAAAGAAAGAACATCATGCACCACGTTTGCAAGACCACTACTCTACACCCATTTGATAACAAGCACTTCACGTCGCATAAGATTGAGTAGGAATGAATTAAAGACACAAGCCTTAATAGAATCAAACCGCGCGATGAGGAAATCAAGAAGGGAAGTGCTCCTAACAGCCCTGTAGCCTCTCGAAGGTAAGTACAAACGTCTCCATACCGATCCGCAAGACTCTACTAGACTTGCTCATGACTCGTGAGACCTATGTAACCTACTCTCTGACACCAACTTATCACGACCCAAAACCTAATCCGTCGTGATGGCGCCTATCGTGGTACTAGGCAAGCCGACAATCTCAATAACCATAATTTCTTTTAAGTTCGAAAACGTAATATGTAGATGTAACAGAAAATCCCACAATTTTTTATGCAATTACACTCCCAAAATCCGGTGCCACTAAGTACATGAGCATCTAAATGATAACAAAGTATGACTGATAAAGACACTATCTGAAAATATAGAACAGTACAACAACTGAAAAGAGGAGAGTCAAGGTCAGCGGACACCAAGGAGCTATCTTGATAGTCTCCAACTGATGACACTCTAAGATCTAACAGTCGCCATATCCGGAAGCACCTGGATATGCACACAAGGTGCAGAGTATAGTATGAGTACAACCAACTCAGTAAGTAACAATACTAAATAAAGAACTGAAAGTAGTGACGAGCTTTACAACTAAGACCAATTATATTAATTTTCAACATAAGAAAGTAGGCATGCTTGCAAGTTCAATAGCTAAGGCCCAAACAATAATTTCATATCAAGTTCGACTAAACCAGAAGATAATATCTCTCAGAATTTTCCAAAACAGTGATATATGACAACAGTAGTACAGCAATAACGAAATCAATGTATCCTCTCAAAGCAACGGCCACTCATTCCTTACACTCGCTCAGCACACGGCACTCGCTCTCAGTAGGTACCTGCGCTCACTGGGGGTGCACAGGCTTCGGAAGGGCTCCGTCAGCCCAAGCACTATAATTCGCACAGACAACTCACATGCGGCACGGACAACTCACGTGCTATAATATAAATATTTGGAACCGCACGGAAACACACGTGCTACACGGACAACTCACGTGCTATAGTATAATATCTGAATCTTGCACGGACAACTCACGTGCCATAGTATAATATCTGGATTCTGCGCGGACTACTCATGTGCTGCACGGACAACTCACGTGCTATAGTATCAATTTCTCACAATTAGGCCATTGGCCTCACTCAGTCATAAATCTCTCTAGTCTCTCGGGCTTTCAGAAATCATGAAATCTTCCCCAACAGAAATGATATAATGTATCAACAAGGAACAATAGAGATTGAGATAAAATAAACAAGTAAACTGTGACTGAGGACAAAACAACAATTTAGCAGATAATTCAATATGTACACGACCTATGTGGGTCCCTACAGTGCCAACTCATAATCTAAACATGATTTGTGGTTCAATTTCTCTACTACATGGAGAATGTACAGATAACCACAGATTATTCAACTACCCAATTCCATAGAATTTGACTAAGTCACTATCCCCACAGTGCACGCCCCATATGAAAAAACTAATTTTCCAACAAAAATCCGAAATTGCACCCAAAAATGGCTCGAGGGGCCCATGTCTCGGAACTCGACAAAAGTTACAAAATATGAATGCCCATTCAACCATGAGTCCAACCATACCAAATTCTGACATCAACTCAACCTTCGAATCCCCAAATCTTATTTTGAAATCCCTAGGCCGAAATCATCTAATTTCACCTCAAACTCAATGATAATCCAATATTATTGATTAACAATAATCACAAGTGATTTACCTCAACTTTTCCGGTGAATTCCCTCTGAAAATTACCCCAAAACCGTGTTGGAAATGTTCAAAAATGGCAAAACTCGAAACACCTTCGAAATGTATATTGACCAGGGGTACCGCACCTGTGACTCACTTAGCCGCTTCTACGATCTCGCAGGTGCGAGAAACCAACCGCTTATGCGGTTTTCCAAGGCCTTCCCTGCACCCGCTTCTGCGTCCCTAAAGCCGCTTCTGCGGGCTCGAATTTGCGAGGCTCAGTCCACTTCTGCGGAGCTTGCGCTCCTGCGCCCGTTCATCCGCATCTGCGGCCACGCAGGTGCAGAAATCTTCTCGCACCTGCGACCACTGCCTCACAGCCCCCTGCCCGCATCTGCACTTGCCCATCTCGCTTCTGTGAGCTCGCACCTGCGAGCCAATTTCTATAGGTGTGATTGCATCAGAAGGCAGAAAATTTCCAGCTTTGTTCTAAGTCCAAATTTGATCCGTTAACCATCTGAAACTCACCCGAGGCCCCGGGACGTCAACCAAATATACCAACAAGTCCTAAAACATCATACGAACTTAGTCGAGGCCTCAAATCACATAAAACAAAGCTAAAACCACGAATCTTGCCCCAATTCAAGCTTAGTGAAACTAAGAATTTTCAACTTCTACATTTGATGCCGAAACCTATCAAATCAAGTCCGATTAAACTCAAATGTTGCACACAAGTCATAAAATGACATAACAAACCTACTCCTATTTCAAGAATCAGATTCCGACCCCGATATCAAAAAGTCAACTCCCCCGTCAAACTTCTTAGCTTAAATTTTTATTTTAGCCATTTCAATCCTAATTTAACTATGGACTTTCAAATAATTTTCCGGACACGCTCCTAAGTCCAAAATTACAATACGGAGCTATTGGAATCATCAAAATTCTATTCCGGGGTCGTTTACGCATAAGTCAACATCCGGTCAACCTTTTCAACTTAAGTTTTCATCTTGAAGACTAAGTGTCTCAATTCATTTCAAAACCTCTTCGGACCCGAACCGATTACCCCGACAAGTCACATAACAAATGTAAAGTAAAAATTGAGTAGTAAATGGGGGAAGGGGCAGCAATACTCAAAACGACCGGCCGGATCGTTACAACTAGCTTTCAGAGTTCACGCGTCCCGTATAATATACTGGAACCAAATTTATTAGTAACAATAAATATCCATAAAAAAAAATACTGAAAAGCATAATCAGATACAACATACGTAAAAAAAATAAATACAAATGAATTTATACTGCACAACAAGCCTTCAGAAGTCAATTAAAAAATATAATACAGCATGTAAAAAACAAAAAATAAAAAAGAAGAAAAAAGATCGATAAAGAATATCAATAAAACCACGTATTTTCAAAATAAAAAAACTCCAGTATATTATAAAACTCATCCAGCGTATAATACTGGACAACAAGACTTCAGAGTTCAGACTTACAGAATAATATACTAGAACTAAATTTATTACAAAAATCAAACTTTTAAGTATGAAGTGCATTACTTTGTTCTGGATTTCAAGTTTTAACTAGAACTCAAGCAATCTATAATGCAGTTGAAGCAAAAAACTACTTGAAAATTCACCCTAATATACAGCGACTACAAAAATATTTGAACAACTTATTAAACTAAGTTACGCAACGATTACAACATTACAACATAAAACTAATAATAGAGTAACAAAATTATCAAAAATAAGACGAACTGCTGAACAAAGGGAAAAAAAATCATTGATGTTAAAACACCACAAATATTTAAACGCTAACAGTACGGAAATCAAAATTAAAACAAACGAAACAACAATAACAACGAAAATTCAAACACAATACTGTAACAACAACACTTACCCAGACAAATTTGAAGAAAATTTGACCTAACCTAGACTAAATTCGAAGAAAGTGTTCTCACGAAAGCAAAATATGTACACTACTTTAAAAAGAAAGCGAAAAGCGATTAAAAAACGAAGACTAACTAAACGGAACGTTAAAAAGGAGAAGAGCAAAATGTTATTTACTAATATATTTTAAGCTAAAATGGCTAGAAATCGATTAATTTTGGATAGCCGGCCGTAAAAATGGCTATGCCATGCCATTCCTTGGCCCATTTTTTTCGTTGGGTCGTATTGCTTATTTTGGATGGGCCGACTCTACAAATGTTGGGCTATTTTTGTTATTAGTTGAACTGATCCAAGATCTTGAGCCCAATTCTCCTAGTCCTACCTTTGACGTGCAGATTTAGAAAAATACTGAAGGACAGGCTACAGATTTAAAGGAGTATTTTCAGAACCTACAGTCAAAAACTATTTGTTCTTCACGTGACAAGATTCCTGGTCTTTTTCTCGTCACCTCATATATACGTCGTTATTATACACATAATATATATATCACATAAATTCATTTTAGAAAAAATTCTCTCAAATCAAAGTTAGCCAGGACACTTACCTTATCCAAAATAAAACAACACATCCCATGACTTGGGGACCAATTTGACAATTTACTTTATGAAAAGGATGGATAAGATTTCGACATTGAAATGGTTATTCAAATTTATGCTTTAATCTATCTCCGCAAATTATGCTAGGCTTGATGATCTGATAGGAGATAATGTTACTCTATCTGCTTATGATGCCCTAATATATACATCATTTCAATAGAACAACGTTGTAAAAGGACATATTGATCTACCTTTTGATTAAAATAACCTCGATTTTATCTGTTCATTAAACAGAGAAAGATGAAGATGAACCATAAAGTCTTGGTGATAGCCTATGCTGCTACAAATGATGGGTATGCTGGGAATGCTTTAGCAGATAAGGCCTCAGAGCTATTTTTGGAGATGAGTTGAAGAAGTAAAAGCACATGAGGTAGGACAATTATCCATTCGCTCTCTTATTTTTTAATGCCAGTAGTATTTGATTTCCTATGTATAGGGTTCTAGAACTGATTCATAATTTTGTATCTGTTCTGGTTTGGTGATGCTTTTCTTTCATTGCACTCTATGATTTTATGGTTGTTTGTCTTCTGACGTTTATTAGACTTACGTGACTCCAAGCTTACTCTTGCTGTTTATTTTAAATCGTATTCCTTTTCTTCAAAAACATTATGTTCTATATCACTCGAAGCCTTGAGTAAGAGAATCTATTTTAGCTCAAGTAAGAGAAATAATAAAAAGATGGGGTGAAAAAGGACTGCTATTGGTTTGAACAAAGCGGAAAAGTACAATTTATTGCATCTGAGTGAACACATGATAAACTTTACATGATTATGAATGACTTTGCCAATCAACTACAACACAAATAAATAAAGTTCCAGAATCTATTGGTGGTTAAGAATCGCTTAAGTAGCCAAGAAATAAAACTACACTCACTTTCAATACAACTAGAGCTGGTGTCACTTTTTTATGCTTTTTATACAATCTGCTCCCAATTTGGAGAACTGGTGTTAAGGGAAAAAAAAACTTCTCAAGTAATTGATTTCGATGCTTCAGACTACCGAAGTGAAACATAATTTATTTTCAGATTTTGAAGCACCTTTATTTTGCAACATATGTGATAACAAATTGATTTACGCATTTACTATTACAAAGCAACGTTTTTTTTGCCGAGATTTATAGACAGTATTAGAAGTTGCATATCTTAATAATTTTAATTTCACTTGTAATTAAAATCTTTGACACTTCATTATAGCAAGGAACCTTCAATTTGAAGATGAGAGCGTTAATCTCTAGCAAATGGCATAAGGAGGAGTTCTAGCCTTTATTTCAATTTAACGTATACTTTACATAAGCTTGTTGACAGTGATGGCCCGACAGGTCATTTTGAGTTTTAACCTTTATTTTTATGTTTCAAGACCTCGAATAGCTCCGTTTAGTGTCTTTGATTTGCGTGCGCAGTCCGTATCTTTTTTCAAAAACTTTTTATGTGAAAAATTAAAAAAAATATAAATTTTAGCGTTAAAAATGATTTGAATTTCCACTGATTCTAGGAGATTCGTCTTCGCAAGAAGAATCATTTCACGTCTCGCAAACAAAATTTTTACTCTGGGTTAAATTAGCATGAAATGCCCACTTCCAGAGTTGCAGTAAACATAAATTTCATGTCTAAGGCGAAATAATAGAGAAGTGCTGCATTTTCTGTTAATTATAATGATAGAAAATACTTATTGTGGTGCTTTATGATAAATTACATCGTCTGATTTGTTCTGTCAAACACCTATGGTGGTTTAATGCTTGAACATCCTACATTGATACTGTGGTTCGTCTTTCATATATATATATAAAAAACTGTGCTGAGGGGTGTTATATGATTATCTCTGAGCTTTAACAAATTATATAATCCTTTAATTTTCTCGTACTTTTTAGAACTGAAGCGTAGTAGTTGTTATTGTTTGTTTGTTTGATTTGCTCATTATTCATGTGAACAGAATTGCCTCTATGATCAAGGTCCAATCGGTATTTGGCTGTTCTTCATCATTACCAAGATAATGATCTGCTTAAAAGGAAAATTATTGTATTTATGTCACACTCCCATCTTCCAGTTTCTAATTTGTGTAGTTAAATGATTATCTTAATGGAAAGTGATCGAGGCTCTTAAAAGTTGCAAAAAATCCTATGCTTGTGTAGGTCAGATCAATGATTTATAATCTGAAGCCAATCAACGATGATTTATAATCTGCAGTCAGATCAACGAAGATTTATAATCTGAAGTTACTTGACTCTTTATGTTATCGACTTGATGGATATTAGAAGAGCTACTGAAAAATTTTAAAATATCGCATTTGAATGTTTATGTTGTTATATTTTTAAAGAATGATAAGAAGGAACTTTTAAATGTTATATGTGAGTTAAGTGAATGAATCAAGAGCTGAATAAGTATCTTTGTGTAGTTAAGGTTTTTGTATTTATTTGTGTTTGTGAAACTTCAAACGTCTGATACATGTTTTATGACTGAGATATTGAAGTCCTCCCTGTAAAATGGAAAAAACAGGAATCAATACTCCAGCCTTTAAGCCACAGCATCCCAGTTTAGAACATGGGAAAAAGGTTCCTAAAGTGCACGATTAGAAACCATGTTATTTTAAGTTTGAGATGGCTCCCTTTTAAATTCAGCATCCTTGACCATATTTCTGTATTTATGTAGTAAATTTACCATACTTCCATAGAATTCAAATGAGCAAATAATTAAGAGCAATATTATCATGCTAATATATTTTCTTAACTATCCGCACAGCGGGTTCTAATACTAATTTACTTTATGAAAAGGATGGATAAGATTTTCGACATTGAAATGGTTATTCAAATTTATGCTTTAATCTTATTCTCTCTGCAAATTATGCTAGGCTTGATGATCTGATAGGAGATAATGTTACTCTATCTGTTTATGATGCCCTAATATATTCATCATTTCAATAGGACAACGTTGTAAAAGGACATTGCCTGCAGTAGGTAAGTGAAAAGCAAAATCTCATCCTATAACATTATTTTCTTGACGTCGAATCAAGCCCTATCTTATATGGTTTAATTGAATTGTCAAATTGGTTCCCAGTGTATGCAAAAGGTTGTGATTAGACAGACTCCCATGCTACCTCTCATTCTTATTTGGTCCCCAGTGTAGATTCATTTTCGATGTCCTGCATTTTCGCAATGACAAATCCAAACAAACTGAATCACCAGTCAGTTAAAAGTATTTCACCAACCTGTTCTATTCATGTCCAAATACCCATGGCATAAGCTAAACTAACTTCACCTTAACACTTGACATCGGCCGGCTTACCAAAAGGAAAGATACAAAGTTTAGTGACGACTGATCTCACACCATCCAAACTCCTTGGCTCCCATTGTCTACAAGCCGACAAGTCAAAATGTTACTGCTACCTAATTTGTCTGATTGTTATCATAATCACCTACTACAAATAACCCCTTTCTCTACATATGCTTTCAGAAAATTCTAATCCTTACTACTTAGTGAAGCAAATTTGAGCTTGGATAGGCTGTTTGGTTCTCACTTACAACAAAAAATAAGACATTAATGTTGTCCCCAACAACCATCGCAGCTTTGGTTGGCAATTGAAATTTGAAAAGCTCGTTTCATTTTTAGCTGCAGCAGCTGGTGTTATTGGAGAAATGCTTGGTTCGGGCAGCTCGCATATCCCAAAAGTCATGTTCTCCTGCAAATTGAATTAATGACTTGGGTCTCAAAGTTCCATATTTTGAATCCTAAAATTACTATTAATGGATTCGAAGTGGACTAGTGGAAAAGAAGAAAGTTTAATAGGTCATTTGAACCTTGCAAGAGGCAATGTTTGTACATCCGCAGACTAGATGTCCATTTGCCACGTCTACAGCTTCAGGGGCTCCACCTCCATCACTTCTCTGCAAAGTCCACATTCAGTGAAGTTAGTAGAAGAGAGAAAAAAAGGCTTATTAAAAAATAATTTCACAGAGCCGTCAGTTCAAACAACAAGCATACCTTGTAAAAATCAACAGCAATGAAGTTAGGCCACCTCTTACCAGCAGCTTCACGGCATGTGTTCATCATGTCAATAAGTGGGGCAGAATTATGCTTGCAAGCTTGAGCAAAATCTGGGGCATCAGGAAAGTAGTTCATAAGGACTAAGGACTTTGTCTTATTGTCCATAGCAGATGATTCTGCACGATTTGGACAAGAACCAGGTTTCATGCCACCATTTCCATCTGCAAATCCAATGCACTTGTACTTGATTATGTTTATCATTTTTCCCCCCAAAGAATTTAGTAGAAAAGATGAGAAAAAGAGCTCACATTTGTTTTAAAGATAAGCTAAAAATGAACTCACATTGATTTTCTACCAAGTATCTCCACTCATAAGCAATGCCTTCTGAAGGTTCTTTGGCAGACTTAGATGTGAAGACAACCAATCGCTGATTGTGCTGGACCATATCATCTACAGTTGGCCATTCTCCACCATTTTTAGGCATCCTAGAAACTGGAAACCAGAATTTTCTAAGCCCAGCCGCATCAAACACCTTTGTTAGGCCATTGGGAGATCTAACATAGTCCTCAATTATGACTGTAACAATATCAGAAGGGTTTGCTTCAAGAAACACTCCTATCTCCCTCAAGACATTGATTGCAGGTTGCTGACAGAAAATTTCCACATCAGCTTCGAAAGCAGACAACTTTAACTGATAAGAAGCTAGAATTTTGCAGATCAATGAGAAGATAATCAATTCTTCTCCAATTTCTATCAAAATTTTCATGAATATTACTGAAATTACAAGTAAAAGAGGGACAAATAAGTTATATCCACTTTCCACAAAGCTTCCAAGGACGAGAATGGCTTTTACGCCAAAAGTATGAACAACTGCATACCCGTAAACGTGCCAAACGTATGGAAGTGATTTAGTGATACATCAACTGGTTCATGAGAACTTACAAAAGCTGTATAGTTGTAGCATTTCCCTCCATATGAGTGACATAGCCAGATGTCATTGTTGAAATCATACATATCAAGCATTAAACCTCTAACACCATTCTGTGCCAATTCATGTGAAAAGAAGCTTATCAGCAGCCACATATACTATTTGAAAACCCGTCAGAGTTCATGTCTTCTAAATCACAAATTTCAAACATTTTAATAGAGAAACACATAGTAGGAAAAGTAGATATTGCAGACACTGGTGTTTTACATTTTCTCTTCGACAGCCAATTTCACCAAAATGTCATGACACTTTTGACACGTTTAGCGTTCATATGAGTTATCAAACACTAAGAATGGACTGAAGCAGAAAGAATCAAGTCAAGTCAATATTTAAGTGTTGGAGAAATGTAGGATTGGCAGTCTTTGTTCGATCCCTGGATATTAGCACCAATTCAACTTCAAAATAAAGTGTATTTTGAGAACAATGGTAATAGGTAAGTGCTGAGAGCTTAAATGTTAAAATTGTGGTACCCACTACGGGTATGAATAGGTGAAGATTATATTCAAGAAAATTCAAATGTTCATAGTTCCAAGTTACTTTGTATGTAAAAATCCTATTGCCTTATTTGTATTTAAATATATCTTTGAAGGTATAATGATTATATTCTATTTATCCCCAAATTATCTGCACTTAGCGACAATTTTAGGAAAAAACAGAAGGCGAGGATGAAATTTTAGAACTATATATGCAGGTATGGGAGAAGATAAGGATTGATATTTTAGTTTCCACAGAGTGCATAGGTAGGTGAACTTAATATCCTATTTATACCCTACCTTCATCCTTTGATGAATTGTTTTGAATATCGAAGTAGGGACTAACCGACTAAGGGTGTTCTGCAAAATATTTATGGGCCAACAAAACCTAGTTGATAGCTCTGCTAGAGGAAAGCAAGTCCAGCCAGGACTCAGAAGCTAAAAGAACCTTGGTAACCCTGGGACCTTTATTCAATTAATGATGTTGTCTGCTGAAGAAAGCAATAAGTCACAACACAACTACTTTACCTTAAAGAGAACCTCACCTATTATCAGCAAATGAAGCTTTCCAACGCATTCTTAACCAGATCGCGGAAGAAAACAAATGAGTAGTAACTCACACGTTCTTTAATAGTATAATGAAGTGGGCCAAAAAATACTTTAATTATTAGTTTAATCCTTGCAAAACAAAACGGTAGAATTGAGCCAAAAACTACTTTAATTATTAGCAACAGCCACTAATAGTAACTCAGAAATTCAGATATGTAGTATATATAGAGAAAAGTAATCTCTGCTCTGTGACATTCCTTCAAATCTGACATTTTTCTAGCCCATACCTAACGTTGCATAATATAATGAAGTCCACGTACTAAATTGCATAGCAACAAAAAAATCAACAAGGAGTCATCAACAGCTAACAACTCATACAAGGCTGACTCGCTCAACTTTGGAACTTAGCCATGTGCCACGCATAGACATAAATTAATATAAAATAATAAAAGCAATAAGAATAATAACACCTCAAGAACTTTGATATATAGAAAAATAAACAATTCCCAATGCAATTAACAATTTAGTTAATTCAAAGGACAGTTTCGCCCAGCATATTTACTAACATAATTTTGTCTGAATGCTGTTTGACATCCATCTTTTTTTCTCTTTTTTTTTGTTAAGCGTTGAAGGAAGCGGTAGGGTTTAGTTAGTAAACTTACATTTAGCTGTTCGGTTATGGAGTCCTGCTGGTTCATTGGAGCTAATATTACACTTCCTGTCCCGGACTTCGTTTTCAGTTTGGCAAAAGAATTGTGCGTTGTCAGCCATGAGTACCGATTGAACGGCAATCCTTTCACCTGCAATTTTATTCAATCTTTTAACAATGAAAATTCAAAATAACATTCAATAATCATTTATATAGAAAATCCAGGGATACATCAACATATAGTACAGGTAACTCTCCGAAAATCATAATCTGTTTGAAAAAATACCTTAGAAAGAGGATTGACAGGCTGAATACGAGTACAACGGGGACGGACATTGGCATTTGCGATGCAAGTCTCGCAATGTAGCCCTGAATCACAGTTGCCATTGGCGATGCAGCTCTGTCCTTGCTGTTACCGGAAGTATAAATCATAAACACGATCGAGAAAGCAAAAAGACGTAGATAAAAAGGCATTGGCGTTTGCTTACCTTGAGAGCTTCGGAACAAGCAAAGAGAAGAGTAACCGCAAGGAACAGAGTAGCTGGAAAAGTAAAATTCATGGTGAAATTGATGATCTGCGAGGTAAAATGCGTAAAAAATAGAGTTCAGAATCACATTTTTTCTCTCTCTTTCTCACACACACACAAAAACACAAACAGAAATATGGTGGTATAGGTGTGTATTTGCTAGTACAAGTACCTTCATCAATGGCGTTGGTTGAAGAAACAGTTGGCCCTTTTGAGTTTGCTTGAAAAAGATATGCGAGGAGAGCGGAGGGAAAAGTTGCGTGACTCAAGGAAAGAGAAGAGTTGAAGTTACTGCGCGGTATGGGGGACCTCTGTATCTGTGTTTAGATAATGCCGCGCCAACGCCTTCATATCTTTGCGGTTATTCTGTTTTTATCCTTTTTCTTTTTTAAATTTTCATTTCTGTTATTCTTTCAACATCAAAATGGTCCTTTTTCCTTATTTTTTTAATTAAAAATAAAGCATGTGAACAGTTCTTTTTTAATTAAAAATAAAGCATGTGAACAGTTCTGCAGTAGGTAAATGTGTGCAGAACACATTCTTTTCCTTTTAAACGATTTTTTTTCCATAGCATGATCGTCATAGTTGATTAGCGTAAGAAATATAGAAGATTTGGAGGTCGTCGTAGCAAAAAAAAAACTCATATAGAAGGATGATTTTGAAAATTACCAAGTGAAAAAAAATGAACGATGAAACTAATAGGAGTACCTTTTTTTTTTTTTTGTTTAAACAAAAAAGAATGAGCCCACGACAAAATCAGTTATATTTTAACAAGGAGATTCAAAAAAAATTCGAACATGCTACTTAAAAAAACATTTGCCACTATAATGAAAACTTCCCCTTATATGAAGGATATTCAAAAGTTTATATAAATATAAAAAAATATTTTTGCCTTATGTATTCCAAGGAATGAGATTCAATTGAACCTCGGCCCTAAATTCAATACTTTGAGTTGTATTTTTTGCATTGGTGGTAATGGATAAGTTCTAAAGTATAAAGTATCCCATTATTATTTAGCGCAAGACAAAATAAACATGTGAAGATCAATTTCTTCCCTATTCCCAAGTCCCATAATCCTGTTTTTTAATTTGTATGAAAATGGCTTTATGTTTCAGACCCTACTTTCCAATGTTGCGTTCTCTGTGGGAGGTTGAGCCTTCTCTTTTGCATTATGCAGGTATGGTGCTTGAGTTGAATTGCATTAGAAATTACTTTTGTTGGGTGTTCATAGCCACGGAAATCCAATTTGTTTTGAAAGTGATTGTTGATGATTTGAGCCTTTTTCCTTATTATACAGTTATATACGCAAAAAATTATCAAATTAAATAAATAAAATTAAATGTATTAGTAACAATTTAAACGAAACTAAAAAGTAGTTTATTTAAAATGTAAAATTAGCTTGTGATCATCTTTTCGTGACCCATATCGAATAAACTTGGCTTAACAGAAAAGTACTGAATTTTGTTGGTGCATATACATTCTTTCTTTCTTAGAAATGCATGCGCAAGCTTTCAAACAAAGTGTTGCGGTTGGAAAAACTTCTTAAATTGGATATCCTCAACATATGTTTCTGGACGTAATGTCTTTAACTAATAGTTTGGCCTATAAAAATAAAATTAAAAAACTGTGTGATGTCTCAAAAACAAGAAGTAATTTTTATTGTACTTTGAGGACCAAGAAGATCTTCCTCCGACAGTGATTTTGCCAACCAAAAAAAAAACATGTATAATGACTTTACTGTCACATACTTGTGGCTGGTATTGCATTTATGATTTATCAAAATTTTACTGGAATTTTACCGACTTTGACATACCAAAATCCAAAAAGGATGCATTTTGGATGGAAGAAATGGAAAACGGTCAATTTTCTCGAAAATCACATTGCTCCGGACATGAGTAAATCAAGCTTAGTCTTCTAAGGCGAGCAATAATAACCGAATAAATCTTGAGGGATATGTGTCACGTCCTTGGTCTTTTGACTAAGTACACATACGGCACTTAACAATTCGCTCACGATTTTGTATAATTTCTCATGTTTTTGCTATGTCAAGTCAGATTTAATACACCAAAAATCACTAAGGGAATGTTAGAACACAGGAAAATTGCCAAAGAAAGCTTTTGTATTAAAGAAACTTGATTGCTTTGCTTGATGAATTACAAATAAATGACCCCCTTTATATACTAGACTCCTAGGGGCTAGTGATTAAATAATAATTATTACACAAGTCCCTCATTATTTACAAGTAAGACCCTTCTCTATAATTCTCTACATAGCTAGAATCTTCCAAGGACTTTCCTAGCAAATCCATAGGATTTTAGGGTCTTCCTAGGGAAATCTCTATATTTCTCTAGAACTTTTCTACAAGTTCTAGCCTCTTTCCTATGTAAGCTTTCCATATGGCAAAAATATACGCCAAGTGGCACCCACGTGGCATGATGATGTGGCGGGTCATGACACTTTCGCCCACCCAATTTTGTGCCGCTCTCAGCACAAAGTATCGACATGTACATGCGCACCTTGCATTGGCGTTACCGGAGATCTTTGTCATTTAGCCATGATACCCTATGAAGCGGTTCGCCTTCCCATGTCACAAGGTACTGGTCACCTTTCTTCTTACCCCGTTTGTACTTTGGATGGCTAGCAATGATGGCCTCGATCCTCCGCCCATCGGATGCCTCTCCTTGCTCTTGGCCTGAATCTCCCCATGACTCAACCAGGTATAGCAGCTTCTCAAGCATCGGGTACATTCTTCCACTCCCTATTTGGCTGCCCTCCGTGGTCACAGCTTTACTAGCAAACTTGACCCCTCTCTTGATACTTCGTCTAAGTCCAATAGCGTGCCATCACTTTGTAACTTTCCATCCTCTTCAACTATGTCCGCCCAACTTTTCTTGCTACTACCACGCTCTATTTGCATGGCACCAAGATAGGCTTTGAATCCTCTACTTTCGACTTAGTTTTCAAGCGCATCCCCCCAATGCAGGCGGTCCCTCCTATGTCACCCTTGTGTGCCTGAGAAAACTTCAAGATCATTGCTGCAAGCCTCCGCAAATCTGGGTATTCACTTGCCCGATGTGATCTTTTACAGAAGTAGCTCATTCCCTTTGGCACGTACTCGCTACTGTTTTTCGGCCCCTTACCGTTTCTCTTGGACCCTTGTCCATTATGGGATGGCCCCTATGCCTTTCCAGTTGTCCTTGTCATGATCTCCCCTACCTCTCTCGACGTTGCCTTCTTTGGACTTGGCAGGCTCCATCTTAAAGTCAACGAGCGACTCGGGTACCCCTGTGGCCTCGTCCATGTTGGCTACTTGATATCTTCTTAACTCCTGCTTTACCCAATTTTGCAACCCATCCATGAAGTAGAAGAGGGAATCTTCCTCGGAAAATAATATGATTTGTAGCATTAAGGTAGTGAACTCGCGCACATACTCCCGAATTGTGGCCGTCTGTCGGAGCTCCCTTAGCTTCCCCCTAGCCTCGTACACCACATTCATCGGGTAGAATTGCTTCTTCAACTCCTTCTTCAACTGTTCCCACGTCTCAATCTTGCATAGTCCCTTCTGTATGTCAGTACACTTTCGACGCCACCATATTGCATCAACCTCGGTCAAGTACATTGAGGCGTTGCGTACCTTAACAACTTCGGCATCCTCCTTGACTAAAAGTACTTGTCCGTCATCCAAAGTAAGTCTGCCACCTCGCGTGTGTCCCATGCATCGCCGTACTGCTTTCTCTTAGGACCTTCACATTAATCCCTTTTACGAGTACCATGCCCTTGGTAATTCTGACCATGGTTCCCTACAAAATTTCTGTCTAGCAATCTCTTGTATTCTTTCTAACATTCCTTTAGTCATAACCTTTGCTATGATACCACATTGTCACGTCCTTAGTCTTTGACTAAGTACTCGTGCGGTACTTGACAACTCGCTCATGATTTAGCACAACTTGCTCACATTCTTGCTATGCCAAGTTAGCCTTAATACACCAAAGATCGCTAAGGGAATGTTAGAACACAGGAGAATTGCCAAAGGAAGCTTTTGTATTAGAGAGAACTTGATTGTTTTGCGTGGGATAACCACTTTTTAACATGATATTTATTTTTTATCCTGTATTTTTAATGCTGAGCAAAAAGAGCCATTACTTTATTAAAATAAATACGAAAAGATATTGTTACCCTTTCTTCATGAGTGCTGTGTAAATATGAAGGACATGATGTCCGTAACCTTTACACTGCACGTGTGAAGTTAAGGACGCCATGTCCTTAACACTTACATTGCACATATAAAGTTAAGGACATTATGTCCTAAAGTTTAACAACGAAAGGTGCAAATACAGGACACTTTGTCCTTAATATTTACACAATATTCGTTAAACTATAATTAAACTACAATTAAACTATAATATATCTTCAGTATTGTTTCTGTTTATTACAAATGATCTACAATTTTATTAAATTATGCACATTTATTGTAACAGAGAAGGAAACTATACATATGGACTCTCCAAAACGTGATGCAAAAGTTGGCATACAAGGAGAGCATTTAAATGAGGAGAATGAGATCATGCCTTTGCAATCTCCCATTCAACAAGCAAATGTTATACAACAAGGAGACGATTGCAATGAAGATTTCAGTGGTATTATATATTACAATATAATTGTAGAAAAAAACAACAGTTTTCGTATAAGTTTCAGTTTTCCTAAAAGAACTAATGCAACCAACATAAAATGTTGTTCTTTTGTTTTAAATTTTTTAGGTGAACCAACTGACTACATCAATATAGGTGATTCGGACAATGACTCCAGGTCTGGAAAAAGGGCATTAAAACTTGATGATTTTGAGCTGCCAAAGAACTTCTCACAGATTGTTAAGTTCAGCGAGGTAAATAAAGATGAAACAACCCATGTGCATCAGTGAAGAACAAGGGTTCCTTGAAAGCATGCCAGATCCCCCTTTCTCCCTTATTTCAGTTCTGGGGGGAGGCACTTCTGTTGGACCACCTCCAATTTTCAATATCAAGCATCCATTTACTGGGGTTATTGGTGACGATGTTGATCCTGACTTGTTGGAAGAATTCAATAAGTGGTTATATTTAGGTATCGACACGGTTTCAAAGAGATTAGATTATACAATTTTTTCATATTATCGAGTGTAACAATTTATGGATTTCAAACTGAAACTACATAATAATTGTACTTGGTATGTCTTTAAATAGGAGAAAGGCGCCTTATACTTTAAAAGATAACCAGCTCAAGCCATGGTTTGATCTTGGAGCGGAGAAAGTTTATACAAAAGATTGGTTTTATACTTTGGCACATCCAGGGCAAGTACTTAACAATACGGTGTACAAATACCCTGGCAAAATTTAATGATTAGCTGTAGTATTCTGTTATTTTAGAAATATATAGATTTTTTGTTTGAAAATTGTAGTTAAATTGTATGAAGCATTGAGAAATAATGAAATCTGTTTTTTTTTTTTTGCAGCACATTGATGTTATTTTATATTATTTGAGGAAGAGAGGAAAGTATGGTCTTGAAAACAAAATATGGTTTACAACCATTGACTGTACGTTCAAGACTAGAATTGAATAAATTTATGAGAGGTATATTAATACTCCTACCGATAAGAAGCTTGTTGTTGTCAAACCCCATGACATCGTATTAGAATATATATTGGGGTACCGATTACTTGCAAATATTGTATGGGACAAAGTTGATTTTGTGATTATGCCCATAAACATTGTGGAGAAATTTTATTGGTTGTTGGCTGTATTTGACATCACTGATAGGGGGCTATATGTTTATGATTCTATCGTCTCTTCACGAAATCACGAACTTGTTGAATCTGTTGTCGACAAGTTTGCTATTATGATCCCCCTCTACTTGTCATGCGCCGGCTTCTATGGCAAGCATCCAGACATCAACTACAAGAACACAAAGGCATACATTGAAAAAGGTGTTATTGTCCCTCTTGACATTCAGTGGTTGGTCGATGAGATACCCCAGCAAAAAAAAAGATCATTGTATGTACTGCTTTCCTTCTATATCTTTTCCCCTATTGTTTTTTGCAGTGACTGTGGTGTATACGTGGCGACATTTGTCGAATATGTCAGCATTGGAGAGCTATTGATTTCAAAGGAAGACCTTTCTGATATTGATCAACACCGTAGACATTATGGAGCGCTCCTTTGGGATTATGCTAGGAAAAAGCAAGAGCTTGGTGCAGTTAGTGAAAGTGAGGTGACTGGCAAATTAGCAAGAAGAAAAGGTGTACTGATGGTAGGCTATAATCCCTTATTTTAGTCGTTTATTACACTCTAATTCACTACACTTTACTTGTGTTGAGCTTTAATTGGTAGTGTTTTGCATTTATTGTGTGTTTTACGCCTTGTAGAAGTGATTATGAGTTATGTAGATGTTGTGGAGCTAATTTGAGCTATTTGGAGATTTGAGGTTTGAGAAGAAGCCCAAGCAATTAAGCCGGGATCACGTTTGGGGGTCGAAAACCAAGTCTGGATGTCAAAAATTTGAAAAACTCATTTTTGGCCATAATTTGCACTATCGCCCCGCGGCATACCCCACGGGCGCGGGGCGCGAGGCGAGGGGCGCTAGTGCAAAAAGTGGGCGGAAATCATATTTTGGCACGTTCTGAAATTTCCTACATGCGCGCCGCATAGGGCAATGCGGCATGTGGCACGATAGCCCAAAAAATGTTAGAGTGACTTTTCAATTCCGCTAAAAAAGAGTAATTTCATCTGGGGATTATTGGAGGATGGCTTAAATACAAGGGAAAATACCATTTTTAGGACTTTTGACAGATTTTCGACCTAAGGAGGCTAAGGAGGAGTTGGAAGAACACAAGCACAAGGATTTCATCATTCCTTCCTCACACAAGATCCGGGTTTGGATTGAATCTATGTTTTCCTATACTTTAATTACATTTGTGAAGAACTTCTCCATGTCTATGGAATAGATCCTTTTGGATTTTGATGGATTTGGTGTATTGATGATTGTTTGTGGATTATAACTCTATTTTTATGTATTTGAATCGTTTTGGAAGATTTAATTGTTGCATCTATATTCACTTGTTCTTGTAATCGAAAGAGGCATAACTTGTGATATATTTGTATTATATTGTTGATTGAGTTCATAGATTCTTCTAAGTAATCGAAAGAGGCTAGTTGAATCATTGATTAAACCTAGTTAGGAGAATAATTGAAAGAGGTTTTCCTAAAGACCAATCCACTACGAATTCTTGCATATCTTCACAATGCTTAAATTGGTTCATATTGAGAGGTTGAGACTTAATCGTTAGAGGAGTTTCTACTAAACAATTGTATTGATAATTAAGTGAATTCGAGAGACTCACCTGAACATTAGAAGTGAATTATCTAGAGTCAAATCCCAGATATTTATCTTGCACCCTCCTATCAAAACCTCATTTTCTACCATTGATATCTTCCTTTGCTTAGGCCTTGCTTCGATCGTCATTAGTTAATTAGCTCTATATTCTTAATAAATTTTAGTATTAACCACATAAATCTTAACTGTTGATCCTCCTGGATAGCACTCTAGCTAAAAACTACGATAATACTATTTAAATCCAATCCCTGTGGACACGATATTATACTATACTATCTTTGACTAGCAAGTACAAGTTACGTGTATGTTTTGTGCTCGTCATGCACCAACTGTGAACGAGAGAATACAAGTCCGAAAAAAGAAGAATTAGTTGCCCTTTTCAGTAGAAAAATTATAGTTAAAGTATTTAGATGTAGCTGGATTATAGTAAAGATGTAGACAAATTGTTTATTAAGAAGGAGTCAGCTGTAATTTATTTGTAGCAGATTTGCGCCACAATTGTTTTACCTTTTTTTTTTTTTTGTCCAGAATTATACTATATAGAATAGAAAACATCTCTGGCTTTTGTTTTGGTTGAAAGTTGTTAGTATTTGATCTCGATATTGATACTATATAATTTCTTTATAGCATAACTACAATTATGTATATAACTACTATACAAAAATACATAATCTATTCAATTTAGCAGTGTTGTTAGGAAAGGCTGAGAGTAATAAATAAACCTAGTATTTGAACAAAACAACTGCAAACCAATTGCATTAAGAATTGAAATCTGTTTAGCAAATATTCATTATATGAGACAATCTTTATTCAAATTATACACCACAATTATAATTCTCCAGAACAGAACAAATACAACTTCATATGTCTTAAAGGACAGATTATCATCAACAATTCTCAGTAAAAAAAAAAAATTAAACTGTATCAATTTTTATTTTCTTTTGGGAGCATTCCTACAAGATCTTTTGTTATGCCCTTCTAGTCCGCAGCTTCCACATGAAACCTTGTACTTGTTTGCTTTTACTTCATCATATGGTTTTTATCTTTGTTTTTTAGGTCTCCCTGGCTGCCTTTTCCCGGTAGGTGGCTTTACAAATTCTTCAGCTATATGTTGTCGCACATTACATTTGCTTTCGTCAGGCAGCGAGTCTACTGATATTTCATAAGTCAACAGAAGGCTCTCCCTCATGTAATAAGAAGAACAATAGTTTTCGTAAGACTCGTTCCTGTGCCTCAAAGCCGCCAAAGCATGTGCACAAGGAAGCTCATCAAGCTGGAATTATCCACAACTATATCTCTTGTTTTGAAGGCAAACAATGAAGCGTTTCGCACCATCTATCACAGTATGGATGTAATCTGTTAAAGCGCTCACCTACAATTTCATTACAAACACACAACAAGTTGTCAGCAACAAATACAAAACAAAATAACTACAATTATACAATAAAATTTCTAAAATTAACAGTATATTTAGTTTGATGGAATCAATGATCTTATGTTTTTAGTATAGCTTACTCTTATCTTCTGTGATAATGTCTTGTTGTCCTCCAACTCTTTGTTGTATTTTTTCCCAAGGTATGTGAACGTACCCTTTGCATTCAATAACTTTTCATTAGTCTAACGTTCAAGAAGAGTCCTCATGTACTCTAATACTTCTACTACGAGCAGCTCTCTTGCACCTTTGGTTACCGCATTCAATGACTCTGCAATGTTTGATGTCATCGTCCACTTTATGTTCACCGTAGCATGTACCCAAGACCATCAGTGATAGCCAATATCGTATAGGTATGCTTTAACACGTGTGTCGATCTCTTCATTCTTTAACATTCTTTCATTAAATTCATCAAGCGCGTATGTCGTGCCGTGGTAACGTACAATTCGCTTAACTTTAGATGACCCTTCTTGGACTTTGACCTTACATTTGTCCAAATATGCCACATGCAAGCATAATGTGGCATGCCAGAATAAACAGTAGATGTTGCCTTCAAGATACTCTCATTCAGGTTTGAAACAACACATATATTTGGTTTTCACTATATGCATGTTTGAGTTGCTCAAAAAAACACCTCCATGATGCGTCATATTCTGAATTAACAACGGCGTATGCTAGTGGTAATATGCTACCTATCACACAGGTGGCAAAAAGAAATTCAATTTCTGTAACAAAACTTGAGAATATAAAAAATACAATCTCAAAAATAACTTTATAACAATATTTTTACAATTAATCTACATTACCTGTTGCATCCATTGTGCTAGCTGTTAGCATGATTCCCCTCTATGCCGACTTCAAGAAGGTACCATCAATTGCTACAACTGGCCTACAATGTTTCCAACCCTTGATGAACGTACTAAGTGCAACAAATGCATACAAGAAACAATCATCTTTAGTCTTCTGCAATTTCACTACCGACTCCGGACAAGTCTTCTCTAGAATATACAAATAACTTGGCAAGCGACTGTAGGAATCAGCAGGATGACCTCTCAAAAATTCCAAAGCTTTTTTCTTTGTTCTCCAAGCTTGCATGTATGTTAAGTTCACACCATGATCCGATAACATGTCAGTTTGTATGTCTTTTGGTGTGTATATTGTCTTAGGATCCGCATATTTTGACATCACCATGCTGCCAACTACCATGGCAGTAGGTTTGCGTTGTATGTATGTGTTTTCCATCAAATAGCATGTGTGCAAGCTGTTGAATTTTCGAACCTTGAACAATGCCGATTCATTTATGCTGGTGGACTTGAAGTGCCACGTACAATTATCCCCAACACATACGAGGCAGTAGCTACAGAATAAAAACAATTCAAAAAATATTATACAAATTGTAGCTACAAAATATGAGGCTGTTTATGCACAAAAACTTATCTTAAAAAATTTATATACAAGTTATATACAAAAAAACTACAACTTATACATAATATGAATTTGACAAATAAAATATTCCTACCTTCCTGCACTATACCTTTTCACCCTAAATTGAAACTTATTCATGATAGAATAGTGCTTCATTGCACTGACAATTATTTGCTTGTCTTGGTAAACTTGTCTTACTTCAATTACATTTGGAGTATGTTCTGTTATGATGATACTTTCATATTCCACAATTGCCTGAGATGTGTGCATATCAATCAACTTCACTATTCTTGATACTTCTCCAATTGTGTTACAATTGCTTGCCAATTATACCACGTTAGTATTACGATAATCAAAAGAACTTGCACTCAATTAAAAGTATAGCAACTCAGACCTTTGTATGTTCTTGTGTTCGGTATTTGACATAATGCTTGTAGAGACATAACAATTGAACTACATTTGTTATATAGTAAAATTGTAGATAATTAGTAGTAAAATTGTAGAACACTTGAAATTGAAAAAATATCAGCACTGGAAAAACAGAGCAAACCTGCAATTGTGCTCGCATTCGACATACTACATTCCAAATCGAAATCACGTACTGTTATACACAATAGATACATTCTTAAGTTTTTGTTTTTCTTTTTTGTCTTCATATACACTTGAACCCTCATATCGCTCTGAATTTTCATTGGAGTACAACGTTCATTGACAGTGTATTTGATTTCGATGATTTTTTCGGAGGTATCGATCATTAGATGCTCTGCAATTGCGGAATTCAATTGACTATAATTTGAATCGTTATTGACTACAATTCCATCAACATCAAAATCTTTGTATCTCCCAACGCTATCCCACCGATCATTGAGCTGAAGTATAATCGCTATTTTTGATATTATGTCACGAAATTCAATTCAATTGTAGCTAATTGTTTGTAATTATTTTCTTCAAAACCTTTGTTTATGGAAAACCAGAGGAAACTAGAGAATAGAAGGATACTACATATATGTTGCCTTGATTATGGTGCGATGATAATCAGTGAAAATCTGCGTAATAGAAGGATTCTAGAAATTTGTTGCCTTGATTATGGTGCGATGACTACGTTAGTAAAATCTCTAATCGAAATATAAGCGATTTCAAAATCCCGCGTTTAAATAAGGAAGACTAACGTATAAAGGATTCTAGTTTAAACAAATATATATATTTTGTAGCTAAAACGTGTTTAGGTCAGGTAAATACAAAAACATAAACATTTTTCGTTATAAGATTTCAGGTAGTGTATAGGAACGAAAAAATCCCAAAAATCAAATACATAATTTAAGGCCCAGAGATTCACTGGGTCGAACTGAGTAGGCTTGGGCTTAAAATAGATATTTGGGCTTAGGCTGTCCCACAATGAGGCTTTTCCTTTTTCTTTTTGTTTTTTTAGGTTATTTATAAAAAGATTTAAATCATACTAAAAGAAGAAGAAAAGATGTAGGAAAGCTACAAAGAACCCGTGCCCTAACAGCTTTTGGCTCGTTGTGGCACTCTATATTCTCTCCAGCATCTGCTGCTCTCTTTTTGGACCCACCTTTTATCTTCTTTCTTATCAAAATTACAAATAAAAATATTCTCTCAAGAATTTGCCTTGGTAATCATTTTCTTTTATAAAAATGTACATAAGTTCAGTTTATGCAGCCTTAGCTCGATTGTTTTTCTAACAATTGTTGTATATAGAGTTTTTATAACTTAGTAATTATGATTAAATCACGTGAGTCAAACAGATTAATTTTATTTTAAAATGTTTGTTAACCTATTTATAACACTTCATGTACATATAATGGCAAAACAAATCGTTCATAAAATGTGAAAGCAACAAACTTCAAATATTAGAATAAAGTACTTTAAAATTCATTGTAAAATTTTTACAGTGAAGGGAAGAAAGATAAAAACTAACCTAAAAAATTTAGTACCGCATTGTTTGGTTACCAATTCTAGGATAAGTTATCGCAAGATTAAAAATAGTACCGGGATAAATTATATCTAGTGGGATACTAATTCTAAGATAAGTTATCCCAGGATAAAATAGTAAAATTGACAATTCCGGAATTAATACAATATACCAAACAACAAATAAAAAATAATACAAGAATAACTTATACCAGCATAATTACTCTCAGTATAACTAATTCCAACATAGCTTATCTTCAAATCAAACGACCCCTTAGTTCAATAGATTTAATATCTTTATAGCTTCTTGTTCAAACTATTTAATCTGGACTAACTATACCTTAAACCAAACTTATTGTTTTAAATTCAGATAATGTGTACTTAAATTAAATGGCATGTATTATTATCATAAAAGAATAATACTAGTACCCATTTGACATTTCCTTACAAAAAAATCTGCTGTCCATGGGCTTCTTGTCTAGACATGGAAAATATATCTAGAAGGAAAATAGGAAGTGTGGGGACTGTGGGGGTCTGTCTATACAAAGTCTAGAGTCAGTCAAAAGCCGCACTCGCTTCTCCTCGGACTCTGCTCAGTTGCCTTTGTTCACAAGCGTTCCTAATTTGCTAAAATTAGCTGTTTCCTTAGACTAACGCATTTTCTCACTGTTCCCTCATTTCTGCATCTCTTCTTCAAGCTCTGCCATGGCATTGAACGGACCAGCCATTTTTTTGGGGTTTTTGCTCTTTCTTCAAATGCAGTTTTTTTCAACAAATGCTGCTTCAGGTATACATTGTTCTCTGCCATAGTAATTTCTTCAATTTCATTTTGTTTTGCCCTTTTGGGAGCTTTCCCTTTTCTTGTTCAGCAGTGTTATGCACTTCCCTTGTGGGCTATGTTTTGAGTTCTATCCTCTCTTTGAACTTTCTTCTTCATACAGGTAAAGGAAAAAGTTTGCATTTTTATTATTATTTGGGCATATATGTGAGTGTTTGTTGAGGAAGTTATAGGAAGTTCCAAGCTGCTATGATTTTCTTGAATTTTTTTTTTTTTGG